>JAWNLJ010000373.1:0-38806 GCA_035042365.1 Drosophila dives
AAAAAAAGAGGAATGTGGCAAAAAAAGAGGAATGGGGCAAAAAAAGAGGAATGGGGCAAAAAAAAGAGGAATGAGGGAACAACAATAGGAATGGGGATTCTATAACAGGAAGTGACGTCACTTCCTGTCATAGAATCCCTATTCCCCTACTACTCGCATAGATTTTTTGGAGCTGCTGCTGACGCCGCTGCTGCGGCTTCCAACATGTTATGATTTGTCAAATGGGAGAAGAGCAAAAAAAAATCTATGCGAATGTTTACACTTTAATCTTTCGCCGATATATGAAAGATTAAAGTATAAACATTTCGCCGATAGATGAAAGATTAAAGTATAAACATTCGCATCGATTTTTTGGAGCTGCTGCTGGTGTTTTTGCTGACGCCGCTGCTGCGGCTTCCAACATGTTATAATTTGTCAAATGAGAGAAGAGCAAAAGAAGCAAATAAATGTTGGGCTTGAAGCATTGTAATTTTCGGCGACGCTGCTGCTGGTTCTGAAAAGGGACGCCCATAAATCAATCATAAAAATTGAAATGTAATCATAAACTAATTGGGGCAGTAAAAACTTAAAAAAAAAATAAGAGAAAAAGAAATAAACAAATGTCTATAGTTGTAAGCATTTTAATAATAAATAAATTATACAATGAAAAACAAAAAACAATTTTCATTATTTAAACACATGAATCTATTTGACAAGTCAGTAGGTAGTCAAATCAAAAGAGGCTATTTTACAGCAGAATGCGCTGTAAGAAGGGAGAGTAAAAACACACACACAACTGCTCACCGATCTTCTACTTGACGCAAGCCAATCACAAATAGCAATATGAAAAGCGACGCCCATAATTCAATCATTAATGATTCACACTTATACCAACCCAACACATATTTTCTTAACAAAGTCGTACACAAGTGCTATTGAGTGATCCACAAGCCAATGACAAACATCGAAGTCTTATTTAATTGTAAACTTTCACATGGGGCTGCTGCTGCTGGTGCTGTTGCTGACGCCGCTGCTGCGGGTCCCAACATGCTGACGCTGCTGCTTTTGTGATTTGTCAAATGGGAGAAGAGCAAAAAAAAAATGTTGCGCTTGAAGCATTGGAATTTTCGCCGACGCTGCTGCTGGTGCTGAAAAGGGACGCCCATAAATCAATCATAAATATTGAAATGTAAACATAAACTAATTGGGGTAATAAAATCTAATGTGGCAATAAAAACTAATGGGGCAAAAAAAAAGGAATGGGACAAAAAAAGGAAGGAAAAGGAAAAGGAAAAGAAAAAAGTGAAATGGGGCAAATAAAAAAGAGGAATGGGGCAAAAAAAAGGAATGGGGATTCTATGACAGGAAGTGACGTCACTTCCTGTCATAGAATCCCCATTCCCCTACTACTATCGAATTATAATCGAATATTATAAAATCGACTGTAAGATTTTTATTTTGACTTTCACCGTTAAATAAACTTCTTAACAAATCTAATTGTGATTTGAAATCTGTGACGTCACTTCCTGTCATGGAATCCCCATTCCCCTACTACTATTGAATTATAATCGAATATTATAAAATCGACTGTAAGATTTTTATTTTGACTTTCACCGTTAAATAAACTTCTTAACAAATCTAATTGTGATTTGAAATCATTTTGTAAAGAACTTTTAGATTTTTTCAGGATTTCTTACATCTCAATTTCTTTTGTTAATCTTACGAAGAATAGGAAACGATATATAACTTTCTGTTTTCTGATCCGTTTGATAATTTTCTTTTAAAAATTTTTTAAAGTTCTCCACTCTTTGACTCTTTTTTGTAAATACACTTTATTAACTGCATCATTATCTTTCAAGGGATCGCCCACATTTTTAAGAAATATGTTTTGCAAAAACTTAATGTTAATATCACGTCAACTAGAACACCAGCCCTTCGATTTTTTATAATTTTACTTTCTTTTTCATCTTTAGTCGATGAGAAATGACCAAACTTGTCAAGATACATTTTGATATTTTATAATTAACACTAAATACACTATCATTTATTTAATAATTCATTTTTGATTCAATAAGTTCTTCAATCATTGAAACTGTTTCATTATTACGTTAGTGTTACCTGTAGCCTGTGAACTAAAAGTTTTATTCTTTCAACGATCTCTTTTGGATTATCCCAATACATATAATTTGGCTTACTCAAGCTGAGCGTCATAATACTTCCACCCTTATGCATAGATTTCTTATTTAGAGGTTTAGACATAATAGATCATCATTGTTTGAGAAAAGTTTTTTTTTTTATTTCAGTGTAATTTTGATGATTTTTTCTCTGTGCATTTGTTTTTAATAAGATTTTCTGATATACATCCAAGTCCACATCATCGTAACCTTTGGGCCTTTTAAGTAAATCAAAGAATATAATCCAGGAGTAAGATTTCAGTTTTCACCACTTTCAAACGTGAAAAGTGATTTTAGAACTTCCCAATATAATTTGGCCACTTTTTTTAGTAGGTCTAAATGCTTTGTCTAGCTTTTACTGAAGTTCTAATTTATTTACTGTAAGATTAAAGATCTCATCTGTTATTTCATTCGTTTTGCTTTAGTCTTCATTACTAATTGTAAAAGGTTTATTATAACGAATGATGCAAACGTTAAGGCTCGTGCTTAAAGCTCGGATATTCAATTATGAAATGCATCATAATATTCACTATAGTTTTCAGCCCTATTAATTATATTCCTAGTACTTACTTCTCCTTCTCCTTCTCCTTCATCTTTTTCTTTTTTTCCTTTCATCAACTGATTTACTATTTCCCTCCGACTATTTTCTGCAGAGATTGTGTTATTGGTTTAAACGTTTCCTCTAATTGATACTCATTTGCGGCTCTACCTAATTTAATGCTTTGTAATTTTCTTTTTAGCGCTAGTCTTGTTTTAATACTTTCAGAAGATGTTCATCCATTTTAACTATAAAACGATAAGTTCTAAGCCGCTAAACACCTTCATAAATGGTTTGTAGTTTTTAAGCGGTTTGACACAGTTTAACATGCGGTTTTTGTTGTTATAAATGCGGCTTATAGCTGTTTTTCATTAAATTAACCAGGGGTTTCAGATAATTTCCGTTGTAACACAACACAATTAAATAGTCTGACTATTTATTGCTGTTATATACTAAAATAAAATATTAAATTGATTTTTGTGTATTTATTTAATTAAAAGTTGAATACAAGTTACTTTAAATAATCGTCTTTATGCTGCATTAATATAAATCTTAAGCATAGTGTCCACAATGAAAAGAATCAAATCGTTGAAAGGTCAGTTGATATATATCCCATATCCCTTTTGATATGGTTTTATGTCGTTTATTCTCCTCTAATTCTTTCTTTGCATTTTTCGCGCTATTAATGCTCTTTGCAATAGATGCACCGCTAGGGGAAGTTCGCCGAATTCTCCAAGAGCTGTTATAATGGGTTTAAGTGGTAAGAATACTAATAAGTCGAGGAATTATTACTTCATTTTTCTTTCGTCCAAAACTTTTGACTATTGCTTTCTTAGCGATTTTTATCACAGATTGAATATTCTATGGCTTCTTCTTTAATGAACGTTCTCCCGCCAAGTAAAGCCAAAAGGAACTCCGTTATGATTTTTGATGATGTTGCTTGTGAAAAACAAATAATATTTGTGCATACTTCTGTATGGGGCGACATAATAACGTTGATGCGTTTTATTTATGTCAAACGTAAACACGCGTCCCTACACATCTTATTCGTGGCAATGCAAATCTAATAATAATGTTCTGGCAAGACGAACTAAATATGAACAATGTGTACCAAGATCGCGTGGGCGTAGATATGAATTTTGATGAATTTAAGTACATTTCTCAATTTTGTTGGAAAGAAAAGTATGGTTTTGTGCTTATAAGTAAAGATGATCCCCTAGAAAATGGACGCTATGGACGGGGATTCGCTGACTTTATTAGAATATGATATAATATGAGAAAACCTCAATATTATTTCACTAAGCGATAATCGATCGAAATGACAACAACTCTCACATTAACGGGCAACAGCTCAATTTTAATGACAAACTATCATCCACCCATTGAATTGAAGGAAAATTATGAATGTGCACTCATTGATTTCCACATGTATAACTCAATTCCATAATACATATTGGAGAACATGTTTTTGAGATACCTGTTGGATTCGAGCTTAGCGATATAAGAAATATTATTATTGAGAAAATGGAGGAAATAGAAGCAAATAAATTAAATATCCCACTCATTGAAAGTAACAATATTACGCTTCAAGTAATGATTTCGACTAAGGAACAACCTATATATTTTAACAAAGCAAATACTATTGGCCAATTATTCGGATTTAACAAAAAGGATCTAAAGCCGAATTCTATACACATCTCAGACCAGCCTGTGGATATTTCAAAAGTAAATACAGTTCGAACAGAATGTAACATTGTGAGCGGATCATTTTTTATTGCAGAATTGGTTTGTTATTTTCTTATGTATTCTACAATTTGTGAAAATATTTTAAAGTGACTTTGATATACTTCTAAATCAACTATATTTATAGTCAAATATTCAGATAAACACTGTTTCTCGTACAATAACTGAGGCAAACTATTTAACGGACTTAATATACCACCAAGGCTTAAATAAGAAATGTCTCCACCACACCAATCCAATCCATCGACATACTGTTTAGTTATTTTTACGGTTTTTCTAGTTAGTTCATCCAGCTCTTTTATATCATAGGAAGGCTTGAAGTGGAAGAATTTCGGTACAATTGATCCGGCTTCACTTTAAATAGCAATTACAACTTAATTCCAAGTTAGTTTGGGAAAACTTTTTAATCAATATGGACACACTTCATCTAAGAAAAACAAAAATTCAAAAAAATTACAAGATCATAAAATCATTTTTTGGATTTAAGTATGTTATTAAGCTACAATTAAAGTTAAAATGTGGGTTTTCAACAACGAGACGATTTACACCAAAGGTTTGGAGCAGTTTGAGTTCTTGATGCCTGATACGATAATGGTTGCTCCCACTACACATTTTCCTCAAAAATGACCACAACATTCGCTCCCCCATCTAAAAACACCACATTAAGTGCTATATTGAAGCAATTAAAAAACGAAGGTATTTGCTGTCATAGAATCCCCAATACTTTAATATTTACGTTACCCACTTGAATCTTTAGAGGTTGTCTTAAACGTAGAACCATTTATTGCAGCCTAAGAGTGTGCAATAAAAAGTGGAAAGATAGTTATAAGAAACCCAATTGTTAAATATTTATACACGTATGCTTTTATTTTATTGCATAGTTAAGTACTAGATTAAGACATTTGAAAAAAAAAAAATCAGCATCACATAAAATAATATATATTGTAAACTTCTATAAGTTTAAGTTTAGTTTAAAAAAAAAACAAAATTTTGATTTGGGATTCAAATAGGCAAATCTAGTATTTTAATATTAATACAACAGTATGTTGATAAAACTTGTTTTTCGGAAGGATGAATTTTCAAAAATGAAATTTTGAACTATAAGTAACTATAACTTAAGGAAAATGAACACGTAAATTGACTTCTTATTTCCTATTGGCCGAAATGTTAGCCTAAGTGAGCAACGGAATTGCTGTTGGGAACTTTCCGAATTAACCATGCAGCGCAGGAAGCGCTTTATCGGGGCAAACAACAGCTAGCACCCCGATACCCTTAACCAACACCAACGAAGCTGTCGTACTTCTCGAATCTTCAGTTAGGTATTTGATAAACAGAAATTGCTTGCTTCGGAGTTAGACTCCAAATAAAAAGGGACTCTAAATAAATAAAATTATGATCAAAAAGGAATACCAGGATGGTAGCAACAAACATATTGAGAGCTTTCTTTTAAAACAACAACACAAGATAAAATATTTGCTATTTCTACTTGCCACTTGTGCAACGCTGCCGGCCTTGATTTAGCGATGCCATTTCCAACTAGCACAATGTTGCAGTAGTTAACGTAAGCTAATCAGAAAATTGGCCAGAGTCAACTCATTCAGATCGGGAGGATTATCTGAAATTAGAACTCATAGTGGAGAGGTTATTGTGGCCGCGGATTGGCAGAGAAGTGGTCGCCACTCATCAAACACGAGCTCCGACTTGCTTACACAGAGGTTATGGTATGGATTTCCGCGAATAGATTTTGGCGGCAGTGCATGATACTCCAGTAGCATCGAGCTCGATTCGTGCTTACTCTTCCTGCAACTCTCGATAAGCTACCTTCAACTCCAGCCTGAGCAGATTTACATCACCCATTGATTTAACCAATAGTTTTAATCATCCGTTCTAATTTTTTGTTCCTTCTCGTCATCGTTGCCGATTGTTTGTTTCCTTTTGTATTGCAGATGCCTGAATAGGTCCAAAAGTATATATTACCACTTTTTTTACTCTTTCGGCCAACTGCTCTTCACTCTTCTTTAACTTTAAGTGCGTCTCCTTGTGTTCGCCTAAGCGTGAGCTTCACAAGCTTTCATTTACAGTGTCTTATGTTAAACCTAACATCTGATTTTACTTTAAAGAATGCGTAAAATATACGCACACTTGTCTTGTAATCATATTTGGAATTATTTGGATTAGTAAATGTGGATATTAGGCATTTAATGTGAACTTTCTTATTGTAGTATTCCGCATAAGACGCGTATATAATATGATCTTTCTCATTTTTTGCTCAAGTCAATTGAGCAAACCTAACGCTAGGATGATATGAGTCAAGTTAAACGGTCTCCTTATACCTCTACAAAAATGTTCTCCAAGAGCGTTTGTACTCGATAGTTCATCCTCTCTGGATCGCAAGATTTGTAATTACAGAATGAAGTAATATTTTATTATTTCATATAGTCGAAATGTTTCATTTATTGCGTCCTTCACGCTACGCCAGCCTGTTGACGGCCCTATATAGGCCAGCCTAATCAGCAGAGGATTGCAACAATTTCTCCAGCTTCCAATAATTAAGTTTCGACAGTCCTTAGGGAGAGTACTGCGCCGCTCCATGTGTTTGGGTGCATATCGTGAGTGAGTTGAGTTCGGATCTGGTAAAGTAAACAATTTAAGGGAGACATCATCCTGAACTCGTTGATACCACATTGTTTCCCAGATTTAGCAGAAGTGTCGTTTAGTAAGTTAGGAAAGAAATGGAGTGGGTCCCAACTCAAAAGAGTAGAGTTTCTTTGAGGTTCGGTACGCTAAACACTAATTTTTTTATTTAAATTAATTTACATTAAACTTTACTTACATTTGTGTTTGGTCAGACCGGACCACAAATTCGCCTAGATGCTATATATGCCATATACAGCTTCACTTTATATGTGATAGTTTTCGTGATAAATCCATGAAGTTGTACTAATCCATTGACCTTAGTTTTTATCCATTTTGGAATTCTTATTTACTTTAGTGACTTTTATTGATATTACGTCATCATCCGATCATTGTTAAACCTTATTATAATATATGAATATTATTTAAATATTTTTTATCAATGTTCATCTGCCTACAAATTGGTTCAATATCGGCAAATAGTACGAATTCACATTTTCGACATTTTACTCATAAACCAAATTCGTTCTTCCTAACTCTCGGATCAGCCCACATAATTTAATTTAAACTTTTGTTATTTGTTATTTTTGCCGAGGCGTCAAATACCACTCGAACTTTGGTTGTTAAACTTGGTTTTTTTAAACTCAACCATATATCCCCAATCAACGAATTTTTTACATAAATTTAATAAATTCAAGCCTTAGCTTATTGCTTTTGTGTAAATTTCTCTCCAAGTTGTCAAAACGTCCATTCTTGGTTTTTGAATTACATAATTCTTTGTTATATTTACTGCAAACTTGACAGCTGCCCAAACGGTGGCGAATAATGTACGCCGTATCCGATGTAATGACATCAGGTCCTTCAAAGAAATACACAATTCGCATTTTTAAAGTTTACAAATACAATTTAACTGGGAAGTCGTTGAACGTATTTGAATAAGCAATCGCGACAAAATATGATTGAAGCCACAAGAATATAATAATATTAACACAACTCGACAGTCAATCCGTTGAGGTTGAGAGACGGACGAATCCATTAGACCCAGCACAATGTCACTGATGCTCTCAATCACACAAAGAATTTCTTCGAGCATCAGATTGTCTGCAGGAAGTGTGCATCAGTCTACTGACTGCACTAAAGGAATACTGTATGAAACACGTATAGGGTGTAGTCAAACAAGATGAGACGACGTTTATAATCGAACTGATTTGCTCTGACGAGCTTTCCTTTATTTATACAAAAATCTTAAATCTAAGTACATGGCGTCGCCTACTACGACTCCATGTGTTGTAAGGTGAATTTATGTGCTGTAAGTAGGCCTTGTGTTTTCTGTTATTTAACAGTAGCCTGCTGTGTCGCATGTTCAAACTTGAACTTTCTCCGGGGGGCCAAATATAATATTAATTAATTCCTTCTTTTTTACATATCTTTTTGTTAAGTGATTGTTGCTTCTGTTGTTGGTAACGGACATATTTTAATGATTGCCCGTTTTATCTGGCCGTTACTTGTCTTAATTTTGAATATTCTGGCTTTATTGTCTTTTCCTTTTAGTGTTTCTATTAATTTACCCATTGGCCATTTTCCTGGGTGTGTATTTTCGTGTTTTATTAATACCACCTGACACTCCTTAAGGTTTTCCTTTTCACTGCGCCATTTTGATCTTTTTTGCAGCGATACCAAATAATCCTCTTTCCATTTTTTCCAAAACTCTGAACTCATTGCTGAATGTATTTCCATCTATCGAGCGATCCTATTTTTTTATGCACAAACATATTTTCTGGTGCGGTAATAAGTGGCCTACCCACTAAGAAATGTCCAGCGGTGAGTACGTCATCCGTCCCATTCTAATTTTCCATAGGGGTTAATGGACGTGAGTTCAACACAGCCTCTATGCGACATAGCAATGTAGTAAACTCCTCATACGTACAGCTGTTGTTACAAGAATCCGCTTTAGATGATACTTCATCGATTTGACGCCAGCTTCCCACAATCCACCTATGTGTGGGCTCCCCGGGGGAATAAAATGCCAAGTTATGCCATCTTTTTGTAATATCGGTGCTAATTTAGCGTTGCTCAAAATCGCCGCTTCCAGATCGATATTTAGTTTCCTTGCTGCTCCAACGAAATTTGTCCCATTATCGGAGTACAGGTGCTGGCTCTTGCCTCGCCTTGCAAAAAATCGATTAAAAGCTTCTTGAAATTTATCTGTGCTCATGTCGCTGACCACTTCTAAATGGATAGCTTTTGAAGACACAGACATATCCTTTATAAGCCTTTTGACCTCGCCCCTTAGAGCATCTAATTTGAAATGGTCCAGCATAATCTATGCCCGTTGCATAAAATGGAAACTCTCCGCTCACTCTATATACAGGCAGGTTTCCCATGAGCTGGTTGCTAGACTCCTGCCTGTATCTAATGCATGTGACACATGCTCGAAAATGTTTCTTTAACATGTTGCGACAACCGAATATCCAATATTCCCGCTGTAAAATTCCTCATTACTTTGATTCCACCGTGAAGGGTAATTTTGTGCGCTCTATCAATTAGTAGCCAAGCCAAATGAGATTTTCCGATGATTATGGGATGTTTCATTGTGTATGATAATGTCGAGTTTTGTAGTCGACCTCCAACTCTCAGGACGCCCTCGTTGTCCAGAAACGGGTAGATTGGTAAAAGTTTATTCCTTGTCTCTAAACCTTTATTGTTCTGAAGTTGACGAATTTCTTTTTCAAAGTCAAAATGTTGTTGAAGTTTTATTATTGTCAACTTTGCATTATTCCAAAGGTTAGCGTCTGTGAACGGTGATTTTGAGACTTTCTCCCGAAGCCTTGATATGAATCGTAAAATATTAAAAATTACTCTTTCCAGTCTCAATAGACTTGAGTATTTTGTTAGCAATCCTATCAGTGGATTGTTTTCATTAAATATTGTCGCGACTATGAAAGGCTCCTCTTCTTGGTTTACTGGCCATTCGCTGGCAGGCTGAGTTAGCCACCGCGGCCCATGCCACCAAATTGAATAATTTTCAAGCTTTTTGGGTGAGATTCCTCTTGAAGCTACGTCTGCGGGATTATCTGCTGATTTCACGTTCCTCCATTTTACCAATGGTAGGTGCTTCGAAATATCATCCACCCTGGTCTTTACAAATCTATCCTTACTGCGCTTATTTGTGATCCATGCTATTGTTATTTGCGAGTCGCTCCATGCGTTGACTTGAATTTGACAGTTCATTGTAGACGACAATCGAAACAGTAGTTTAGCCACCAGCTGAGCTGCACATAGCTCCAACTTTGGGATGGTTTTTCTGTTTTTAATCGGATTTACCTTGCTTCTGGCTGCAAGCAGGATAACTTGGCTACCCACTTTTGCATACACTGCGGCAGCGTATGCCTTCTCTGAGACGTCGCAAAATCCATGAAGCTCAATGTGTGTTAAACCTGTACCTCCAATCCAACGCGGAATCCGTATGCCTGCTAATGCTGTTAGCTCATTTGCAAAGTTGCACCAAACGTCTGCCAAGCATTTCTCCAGTTCAGTGTCCCACGTGAGCGGCATTTTCCATAGCTCCTGCATAAAACATTTTCCCTGTATTGTTACCGGAGTTAACCATCCTAATGGATCAAATATCCTTGCAAGTTGAAACAGCACTGATCGTTTTGATATACAATCCAATTGCGGCATCTTCACGCTGAATGTGAAATCGTGTCTAGTTGGGTCCCATAGTAATCCCAAAGTTTTTATTGACTTGTCCTTTATTATTGTGATTTTTTCCGACATATTTCCACTCGAGATTGAAGCAATTATTCTTTCATCGTTGGAGACCCATTTTCGTAGATTCATTCCTCCTTTGTTCATGACAGCTCTTATTTTTTCTTGAATATCCGTACAGTCTTCTATTGTGTTAGCTCCAGTCATCAAGTCATCCATGTAAAAATCCTTTTTTTATAATACTTGATAATTTTCGTTATTCTTGCAATATAAATCAGCTAGATGATGCAATGATCGCACTGCTAAATATGGTGCCGATGATGTTCCATACGTTATAGTCGTCAATTTAAACTCTTTGATTCTGTTCTCTGGATTTTCTCTCCAAACTATGTACTGATACTCCTGATCAGTTGGCGTAATTTTTATCTGCCGATACATTTTCTCTACATCTGCTGTTGCCACATATCGCCACATGCGCCAGCTGGATAGAATCTCAAAAATATCCCTTTGAATTTTGGGACCGATTGACATTACGTCGTTCAGGCTGAGCCCACTTGTGGTCTTTGCTGATGCATCAAAAACCACCCTTAGTTTAGTGGTGAGGCTTTCTTGCCTAATTACCGCATGGTGCGGTAGGTAGTACCTGCCTTGGCCTGTGGTGTTTACTGGCACCATGTGTCCGAGCTACAGGCTTTCATGAAGGCGTTGTAGTCATTGAAGAGTATTCGATTTGTTTTGAATTTTCTCTCCATTTGCATCAACCTTGCTACTGCTTGCCTACGAGAGTCTCCCAATTCAAAATTGGCCTGAAATGGAATCGAGACTATAACTCGTCCCTCCTTATCCACTGAAGTCGTCTTTTGATAATGGCTTTCACATCGCTGATTTTCTTCAGTCTCATCGGTGTCTTCTTTTTCCAGTTCATTCATGTTTACAGTCATAACCGCCGTCAGAATCTTCTTTGAAGGTACTCGAGCAATATTTCCGGAAACTATCCATCCGAGTCGTGTCTTTTGCCCCAACGTTCCATTGATCGTTTTGACTTGACCCATCATTATTAACGGAAAAAGGTCCACACCAATGATCATGTCAATTCAGCTTGGCATATTAAACTTCGGATCTGCCAAAGTGCAATTTTTCCAGTCTGTACCAACATCCATATCAATGTTTTTGCTGGGAAGTGCTCTTTGTAGTTTTGAAACTACTATGGCTGTAGTCCGCGCACTGAATTAACTTGTAAATCGAGGTTTGATTTGTAGAAAAACACTATTCTTTGCCAGCTCCATGGCTTGTGAAAATATCCCCTGAATTTCCACGGACTCCTTGTTTCTTTTCAATCTTAGAAGCTGCGCTGCTTCTTCTAATATCAGAGTGCGTTGCGATCCTCCATCCATCAATGCGCGAAGCTGCTCGTAGTTTCCACCGGCATTCCTTACGTTGACCACAGCAGTGGCCAACAGTGTATCCGGCTCGAAGGACCAATAAATGTATGAAACACTTATAGGGTGTAGTCAAACAAGATGAGACGACGTTTAAAATCGAACTGATTTGCTCTGACGAGCTTTCCTTTATTTATACAAAAATCTTAAATCTAAGTACAGACCCAAAATGTGCAAATTTTGGCAACAAACACATAAGCTTCTACTAAGGCTGCCCAATCTTCAAGGAAGGCTCAAGATTTCGTCTCCATGATCATAATCAAAACACATATAGTGATGCCGTCAGAACTGAAAGTTGCTAGTTATCGGAATCCGTCTCCAATTGACCCTATTTCAACATATACTGAAATGCAACAACAACATAGTCATAACACAACGACCAAAAAAACAAAAAAAAAAGGAAGCCTTCATTAGCCAAAGCAACATATTCGGAGAAGAGGTTATGAAGCCAAAAAGAACAAACACGTGCTCTTCAGAGGTCTCCATTTCATTAGCCTCTGCGTCGGAATCCTCAGGAGCAGAACATGGCCATAAAAACGGTTCTTGAAAATAAAATATATTAATATCACGACCTCGATGCCCAACAACAACAAAAGACAAAATAATGACTAAATATTAACTTATTACAAATACAAACAAAAAAATAAATCATAATAATACATAAGCTGAATAAAATTATAACATTAAACTAAAACAAACTTAAAATATGTTAACACTTAATTCACATGCTGCTGCTGTAATTTCTGTAAACCACAGAATCACCCAATACTTCGTACTCCACAATTGGTGAAGAAACGGAATACACTTGATCCCTCTAAACAATACTACAAACCTAGTAAACAGAGCCATCTTACTTATTGTATAATGAAATGAGAAAAACCACTTATGTCATCATGCTAAAATACCTGCAATAAAAGGAAGATAATATAATATATATAAGAACTAAATAGTAAATAAAAATAAAGCGGCCATCAGCGGCCAAAAAAAAATCATTTGGAATCCTAAACTAGAAGGGAAAAAAGGTTTTGTGGGTACACCTTCTGCACAAAGACGTCTGCTCATCAAACATACTCCTTTTATTTATTTTAAAGCGTTGGCAGTATAATAATAATAATAATGCTAATAATGAGACGTGCAAGAAATTGTGTTTCTATGATAGGCATTAAGTTTAACTAATAACATCGGCAAAGGACATGAGTTTATTGCAGCTGCTTAAAAAATTGAGCCTCAGTCTTTGTCTTTAGATAATATATAAGAGTATTAAAAAGCCAGTTGAACCATTGTTTATTTTATAATTGGCTCTTAAAAATTCTGTTTTCAAGTCTGCAAAAGCAGGCACAATCCAGGCATTGTCCACCTGCTCTCCCGTTTCTTGCTTTTTAAATTAAAAGTCCAAACGAAAGTCGGTCCACGCAATCTGTAAAAAGTGAAAAAGAAAAATAGTAATATTGAATTTATTTTTCGTTTTATAACTTGGATATAAATTATATGATTATCAACTACATTTTGATAACATCGTAACCAGCACCATTGAATACAGTTGTTGTCAACTCTTTTTAAAAATTAATGTACTAAAAACACAGTAGAGAACTGATTGCAGTTGCGCTATCCGTATTTTGAAAGCTTTCTTTTCAAATAACAACACAAGATTATGTGCGCTATGCTAATGTTTATTTTACTATAAATATTGCTTTATATTAACATTAATTGTTTGATTCATTTCAGTTTGTAGGCATTTGGAGTTTCTAACGATGAGCAAAATGAAGAATTGATCAAAGAAATTGACTAATAAAAGTGATCGATCTGAAAGAGGTATGCAAAACCATCAACTTGCTGCTAGCAGCCGGCAGTTCATTATCACTCAATATTTGCTGCTGCTCCTGAAATACTCCCCCTTGAAAGACTTCTGTGTGAAACACGTAGTCAACACGATGAAACCGAAATTCATATGAAGCCGCTTGTAAGGCGACCTCATGGTTTTTATTTATATTAAAGAAGTCGCTTGTAGGGCGACTCCATGTGATGTTTGTTCTTAAATTAGCTGAGCTTTGCAGCTGTCTCATGCTCATATTTGAACAAAATCCATGAAGTTGTCCTAATCCATTGACCTTAGTTTTTATCAATCTTGGAATTCTTATTTACTTTAGTGACTTTTATTGATATTGGTTCGTCATCCGATCATTGTTAATCCTTACTATAATCCTTAATATATGAATATTATTTAAATATTTTTTATCAATGTTCATCTGCCTACAAATTGGTTCAATATCGGCAAATAGTACGAATTCACATTTTCGACATTTTACTCATAAACCAAATTCGTTCTTCCTAACTCTCGGATCAGCCCACATAATTTAATTTAAACTTTTGTTATTTGTTATTTTTGCCGAGGCGTCAAATACCACTCGAACTTTGGTTGTTAAACTTGGTTTTTTTAAACTCAACCATATAACCCCAATCAATGAATTTTTTACATAAATTTAATAAATTCAAGCCTTAGCTTATTGCTTGTGTGTAAATTTCTCTCCAAGTTGTCAAAACGTCCATTCTTGGTTTTTGAATTACATAATTCTTTGTTATATTTACTGCAAACTTGACAGCTGCCCAAACGGTGGCGAATAATGTACTCCGTATCCGATGTGATGACATCAGGTCCTTCAAAGAAATACACAATTCGCATTTTTAAAGTTTACAAATACAATTTAACTGGGAAGTCGTTGAACGTATTTGAATAAGCAATCGCGACAAAAGATGATGAAAGCCACAAGAATATAATAATATTAACACAACTCGACAGTCAATCCGTTGAGGTTGAGAGACGGACGAATCCATTGGACCCAGCACAATGTCAATGATGCCCTCAATCACACAAAGAATTTCTTCAAGCATCAGATTGTGTGCAGGAAGTGTGCATCCGTCTCCTGACTGCACTAAAGGAATACGGACCCAAAATGTGCAAATTTTGGCAACAAACACATAAGCTTCTACTAAGGCTGCCCAATCTTCAAGGAAGGTTCAAGATTTCGTCTCCAATGACCCATAATCAAAAAATAAAACATATAGTGATGCCGTCAGGACTGAAAGTTGCTAGTTATCGAAATCCGTCTCCAATTGACCCTATTTCAACATATACTGAAAAAGTCATAACACAACGACAAAAAAACAAAAAAAGGAACCCTTCATTAGCCAAAGCTACATACTCGGACAAGAGGCTATAAAGCCAAAAAGAACAAACAACAAACCGTGCTCTTCAGAGGTCTCCATTTCATTAGCCTCTGCGTCGGAAACCTCAGGAGCAGAACATGGCCATAATAACGGTTCTTGAAAATAAAATATATTAATATCAGGCCCTCGATGACCAAACAACAACAAAAGACAATTTCAAAAAATATATGAACAAAATATAGAAAAAACAACTCTGACTAAATATTAACTTATTACAAATACAAACAAAAAAATAAATCATAATAATTAATAAACTACATAAAATTATAACATTAAACTAAAACAAACTTAAAATATGTTAACACTTAATTCACATGCTGCTGCTGTAATTTCTGTGGACCACAGAATCACCCAATACTTCGTACTCCTAAATTGGTGAAGAAACGGAATACACTTGATCCCTCTACACTACAAAGCTAGTAAACAGAGTCATCTTACTTATTGCCTCCAGAGGTATAATGAAATGAGAAAAACCACTTATGTCATCATGCTAAAATACCTGCAATAAAAGGAAGATAATATAATATATATAAGAACTAAATAGTAAATAAAAATAAAGCGGCCATCAGCGGCCAAAAAAAAATCATTTGGAATCCTAAACTAGAAGGGAAAAAAGGTTTTGTGGGTACACCTTCTGCACAAAGACGTCTGCTCATCAAACATACTCCTTTTATTTATTTTAAAGCGTTGGCAGTATAATAATAATAATAATGCTAATAATGAGACGTGCAAGAAATTGTGTTTCTATGATAGGCATTAAGTTTAACTAATAACATCGGCAAAGGACATGAGTTTATTGCAGCTGCTTAAAAAATTGAGCCTCAGTCTTTGTCTTTAGATAATATATAAGAGTATTAAAAAGCCAGTTGAACCATTGTTTATTTTATAATTGGCTCTTAAAAATTCTGTTTTCAAGTCTGCAAAAGCAGGCACAATCCAGGCATTGTCCACCTGCTCTCCCGTTTCTTGCTTTTTAAATTAAAAGTCCAAACGAAAGTCGGTCCACGCAATCTCTTTTTAAAAATTAATGTACTAAAAACACAGTAGAGAACTGATTGCAGTTGCGCTATCCGTATTTTGAAAGCTTTCTTTTCAAATAACAACACAAGATTATGTGCGCTATGCTAATGTTTATTTTACTATAAATATTGCTTTATATTAACATTAATTGTTTGATTCATTTCAGTTTGTAGGCATTTGAAGTTTCTAACGATGAGCAAAATGAAGAATTGATCAAAGAAATTGACTAATAAAAGTGATCGATCTGAAAGAGGTATGCAAAACCATCAACTTGCTGTAGCAGCCGGCAGTTCATTATCACTCAATATTTGCTGCTGCTCCTGAAATACTCCCCCTTGAAAGACTTCTGTGTGAAACACGTAGTCAACACGATGAAACCGAAATTCATATGAAGCCGCTTGTAAGGCGACCTCATGGTTTTTATTTATATTAAAGAAGTCGCTTGTAGGGCGACTCCATGTGATGTTTGTTCTTAAATTAGCTGAGCTTAGCTGTTCATATATGAACATTCTCCAGGGGGCAAACGCCGCTCCATGTGTTTGGGTGCATATCGTGAGTGAGTTGAGTTCGGATCTAGTAAAGTTAACAATTTAAGGGAGACATCATCCTGAACTCGTTGATTCCACAATGTTTCCCAGATTTAGCAGAAGTGTCGTTTAGTAAGTAATGAAAGAAATGGAGTGGGTCCCAACTCAAAAGAGTAGAGTTTCTTTGAGGTTCGGTACGCTGAACACTAATTTTTTTTTTTTTAAATTAATTTACATTAAACTTTACCCTTACTTGTGTTTGGTCAGACCGGCCTCACACAGCACAATTCGCCTAGATGCTATATATGCTGTACACAGCTTCACTTTATATGTGATAGTTTTCGTGATAAATCCATGAAGTTGTACTAATCCATTGACCTTAGTTTTTATCAATCTTGGAATTCTTATTTACTTTAGTGACTTTTATTGATATTGGTTCGTCATCCGATCATTGTTAATCCTTAATATAATCTATCTAAATATATAATCCTTAATATATGAATATTATTTAAATATTTTTTATCAATGTTCATCTGCCTACAAATTGGTTCAATATCGGCAAATAGTACGAATTCACATTTTCGACATTTTACTCATAAACCAAATTCGTTCTTCCTAACTCTCGGATCAGCCCACATAATTTAATTTAAACTTTTGTTATTTGTTATTTTTGCCGAGGCGTCAAATACCACTCGAACTTTGGTTGTTAAACTTGGTTTTTTTAAACTCAACCATATATCCCCAATCAACGAATTTTTTACATAAATTTAATAAATTCAAGCCTTAGCTTATTGCTTTTGTGTAAATTTCTCTCCAAGTTGTCAAAACGTCCATTCTTGGTTTTTGAATTACATAATTCTTTGTTATATTTACTGCAAACTTGACAGCTGCCCAAACGGTGGCGAATAATGTACGCCGTATCCGATGTAATGACATCAGGTCCTTCAAAGAAATACACAATTCGCATTTTTAAAGTTTACAAATACAATTTAACTGGGAAGTCGTTGAACGTATTTGAATAAGCAATCGCGACAAAAGATGATTGAAGCCACAAGAATATTATAACATTAACATAACTCGACAGTCAATCCGTTGAGGTTGAGAGACGGACGAATCCATTGGACCCAGCACAATGTCAATGATGCCCTCAACCACACAAAGAATTTCTTCAAGCATCAGATTGTGTGCAGGAAGTGTGCATCCGTCTCCTGACTGCACTAAAGGAATACGGACCCAAAATGTGCAAATTTTGGCAACAAACACATAAGCTTCTACTAAGGCTGCCGATTCTTCAAGGAAGGTTGAAGATTTCGTCTCAATGACCCATAATCAAAAAATTACATATAGTGATGCCTTCAGGACTGAAAGTTGCTAGTTATCGAAATCCGTCTCCAATTGACCCTATTTCAACATATACTGAAAAAGTCATAACACAACGACAAAAAAACAAAAAAAGGAACCCTTCATTAGCCAAAGCTACATATTCGGAGAAGAGGTTATGAAGCCAAAAAGAACAAACCATAACCAGGATCCTCATCTTTTGTATTGATAGCATGTTTTACAGTATTTGCGAAAGTCAAATTGTCACTCTCTTTATACTGAATGTCGCTAAATTCAAACAAAACTTTTGTTAACTTGTTAACCTTTCCTCCTTATTTAGATGATCTAATCTAAACTGATTGTCTTCAATTAATACATTTTCTAGTGCGTATGCTGTATGTATGTCTCTTGTTAGTGGTGGGACTTTGTATTCTTCTTCCTTGGTTTCGTTATTGTATTTAAATAAAAATTGAAAATCATTAAGTCTTACAAATTCGTCTTCGTAGTTGATCTCGGTTTTACAATCCTTAAGGAACGTTCGGCCTAAGAGGATGTCATAATTTTTGGAAAAATTATGAATGTAAAACTTTTGATCTGTCGGGTAAAGTTTGCTAGGAGCTAATGATATGCTCGTATTTAATTTTATTTCTCCATTTATTGTTTGGCAAGTAGAATTTTCTTTTGAAGTTTTATAATTAAAGAAATTTTTATTCATAAAATTTACTGATGAACCTGTATCTATTAAGCATTGGTTGGCTAGGTGGTCTATTATTATTATTTGATTGATAATTGATAGGGTTTTGCATCCTGCCTTCATTTAATTCACTTTGATATTCATTGTACAATTGTCTATTAACTGTTGGTTCGTTTTGAATATTTTGATTTCTGTAATTTGTGTTATAATTTTGTTGGTTCCTATAATTCTGATTATAATTTTGGTTGTAATTTTGTTGTGTTTTTGGGTAATATTGATTATTACCTTTATTGTAATATGTATTGTTTGTATATTCGGAGAAGAGGTTATAAAGCCAAAAAAAAACAAACCGTTCTCTTCAGAGGTCTCCATTTCATTAGCCTCTGCGTCGGAAACCTCAGGAGCAGAACATGGCTATAATAACGGTTTTGAAAATAAAATATATTAATATCACGCCCTCGATGACCAACAACAACAAAAAACAATTTCAAAAAATATATGAACAAAATATAGAAAAAACAACTCTGACTAAATATTAACTTATTACAAATACAAACAAAAAATAAATCGTAATAATTAATAAACTACATAAAATTATAACATTAAACTAAAACAAACTTAAAATATGTTAACACTTAATTCACATGCTGCTGCTGTAATTTCTGTGGACCACAGAATCACCCAATACTTGGTACTCCTAAATTGGTGAAGAAACGGAATACACTTGATCCCTCTAAACAGAGCCATCTTACTTATTGCCTCCAGAAGTATAATGAAATGAGAAAAACCACTTATGTCATCATGCTAAAATACCTGCAATAAAAGGAAGATAATATAATATATATAAGAACTAAATAGTAAATAAAAATTAAGCGGCCATCAGCGGCCAAAAAAAAATCATTTGGAATCCTAAACTAGAAGGGAAAAAAGGTTTTGTGGGTACACCTTCTGCACAAAGACGTTTGCTCATCAAACAATCTCCTCTTATTTATTTTAAAGCGTTGGCAGTATAATAATAATAATAATGCTAATAATGAGACGTGCAAGAAATTGTTTTCCTAAGATAGGCATTAAGTTTAACTAATAACATCGGCAAAGGACATGAGTTTATTGCAGCTGCTTAAAAAATTGAGCCTCAATCTTTGTCTTTAGATAATATATAAGAGTATTAAAAAGCCAGTTGAACCATTGTTTATTTTATAATTGGCTCTTAAAAATTCTGTTTTCAAGTCTGCAAAAGCAGGCACATTCCAGGCATTGTCCACCTGCTCTCCCGTTTCTTGCTTTTTAAATTAAAAGTCCAAACGAAAGTCGGTCCACGCAATCTGTAAAAAGTGAAAAAGAAAAATAGTAATATTGAATTTATTTTTCGTTTTATAACTTGGATATAAATTATATGATTATCAACTACATTTTGATAACATCGTAACCAGCACCATTGAATACAGTTGTTGTCAACTCTTTTTAAAAATTAATGTACTAAAAACACAGTAGAGAACTGATTGCAGTTGCGCTATCCGTATTTTGAAAGCTTTCTTTTCAAATAACAACACAAGATTATGTGCGCTATGCTAATGTTTATTTTACTATAAATATTGCTTTATATTAACATTAATTGTTTGATTCATTTCAGTTTGTAGGCATTTGGAGTCTCTAACGATGAGGAAAATGAAGAATTAATCAAAGAAATTGACTAATAAAAGTGATCGATCTGAAAGAGGTATGCAAAACCATCAACTTGCTGTAGCAGCCGGCAGTTCATTATCACTCAATATTTGCTGCTGCTCCTGAAATACTCCCCCTTGAAAGACTTCTGTGTGAAACACGTAGTCAACACGATGAAATGACGTTTAAAATCGAACTGTTTGCTCCGATGAGCATTTCTTTATTTTTTACAAAAATCTTAAACCTAAATACATATAAAGCCGCTTGTAAGGCGACCTCATGGTGTTTATTTATATTAAAGGAGTCGCTTGTAGAGCGACTCCATGTGATGTTTGTTCTTAAATTAGCTGAGCTTTGCAGCGTCTCATGTTCATATTTGAACATTCTCCAGGGGGAAAACGCAATATTAATTATTTCTCTTTTTTGTAAATATCTTATTCATATTTATAGGATTTAATCTTATAAAAAAAACAATAATAATTTAAAACAACAAAATTTAAACTATAACCACAACCGAAAAGAGAAAACAAAAAAACCAAGACCGCATTTTTGAGAGAATCCGCACCAGTCCAATGGAACACGACCATCACCCCCTCCCCACCAACTTGTACCGGCGCAGTGCGTCTCATCTTTATCCTAATAGAATTTTTAAATTTACATATATATAATTAAATATCTAATTACGGTATTTGATTTAAAAAATAAAATTCTTTATTCATCAAAACACGTCTGTTTAGTTTGGTGTACGAAATAACTCTGACTTATTTTGTTTTACCGTACGTTTGCTTATGCTAGACTATGTAGTTGGGTTTGATAAATGATCGCTCGCAATTGCGTCTTATCTTATTATTTGAATTTCATCATTGGCTTATGATACCGTACGTTTGCTTATGCTAGAATATGCAGTTGGGTTTGATAAATGATCGCTCGCAATTGCGTCTTATTTTATCATTTGAATTTCATCATTGGCTTATGATACCGTACGTTTGCTTAAGCTAGAATATGCAGTAATTGCGTCTTATTTTATTATTTGAATTTCATCATTGGCTTATGATTTGCATAGGGCGTTGTCGCAGTGAGTGTGGACGTGAGAGATCTGCATGATCTGGGTATGTCACTTCCCCATCCCTTAGAAAATTGGCTTGTCCTCAAGCGTTAAGTGTAGGGTACTGTCGTTACTGCATCATTCTTATATTTGATTATTATTTGTTTTGGTAAATTTTTGCATTTGAACATTTAAAAAAATTATAAATATTATTGACAATATTGTTACTAATGTTAAGCTTATGATTAACAGGGTATTATTAGTTCTTGTATGTACTCTTATTACTCTTAGTTATATTTGTTTATATTTATTTTCTTTTTCTTTTTGAACTTGGTTTTGTAATGTATTATTTTTCTTCCTCTATTCGTTTCTTCAAAGTATTTGTTATCTAGCTGTTTTATTATGCCTGTTTTTCTGAATGGATTTGTTATTTTTGATTTGACGAGTGGCATTTTTCTATACTTTGTATCTACTTCGTAAGTTTTTCTTGTTTCGTTTAACTTATTGATCTTTTTAATTTTATACAACTGGGTGTTGTATGCTGGTGATCCGGCATAAATAAAGATATCTGCTGGTGTTCTACCAGTAGTGCTATGTATTGTTTTATGATTATAAGTGTAAAGTATTATTTCGAATTTTGTTAATTTATTTTCTTCGTTTGTGTCTGAATTAATTATTCTTAGTTTTTCGTTGATTGTTTTATGAAATCGCTCTACGTCTGATATTCCATTCTTGCTTGTTGTGATTTGAATTTTAACATTTTCTGAATCCAACCAAATTTTTAATGCTGTACTCATGAATGCTGAGTCTTTGTCTGCTTTTATTTCTAATGGTTTTCCCATTTCGTTGAATATTTTTAATAATGCTCGTTTTGCTTCTAACCAATCTTTACCATGTATTTTAATTAATGTAGCATATTTTGAATATACGTCTATGCATGATAAAAATTGTTTATTATTGATCATACAAAAACTATAACGTATGTTACTCTAGGGTTGAAGACCTCAGGTGTTATTTCATAATGAAATTTTGTATCCCTGTGTTCCACTTTTGATATATTACAGATTACGCATTCGTTAATTATGTTTTGTATTAGTTTATGGTAATCTGGGAAATAATATTGTTCTTTAAACATTAATATGGTCTTTTCTATTCCTGGGTGTAATAGGTTTGTATGGTCGTTTAATATGATTTGTTTTAATTCTGAATAAGTTTGGATATCTTTTAATTTATTTGTGGTCCTCATAGTTTTTATCGGGCAATTTCTTTGTATTATATCTAAGTAAGCTTTTTTTTTAATTTTGCATAGTCATCTTCATGTGGGAAGTATCTCTTTTGCTTTTTCCGTTGTCATTTCTGTGTAATTTATTATAATTTTAGTTTTGTGAAAATAGTTAATTTTCTTCACTCCTTCAGTATTTCCTTTTATAAATTCTATTTGGTGACTATAATAATTTAATGGTCTTTCTGTGATTTGGATACAATTTTGGTTATCTTCTGTTGCGCTATGTATTGTTGCTGCTATGCTATCTTGAGCATTCACCATGAGATTTTCTTCTTTGGTATTTTCATCGGTTTTAATTCTTGAAAGGGCATCCGCTACGTAGTTTTCTTTGCCTGGTATGTATTTTATTTCATAGTCGAATTCGTTTAATCTTATCTTCCATCTTTGTAGTTTCATGTTTGGTTCCTTTATGTTATTTAGCCATATAAGTGGTTTGTGGTCGCTGAGTATTTCAAAAATTCTTCCAAATAAGTATGATCTAAAATTTTTTTTGCCCATATTATTGCCAATAGTTTTTTTTCTATTGCTGAATATTTTATCTTTATCTTTTAGCTTTAATTGGATTAGGTTTTATACCTTCCGTTGTTATTATGTGCTCTAGAAATTCGGTTTCTTTTTTCATGAACTCGCATTAACTAATTGTAGTTTTAGATTTGCTTCTCTGAGCTTTCTAAAAACTTTAGTTAATGCTAATATGTGTTCTTCCAATGAAGTGGAATACACTATTATATCATCCATGTATATTAGGCAATTTTTGTAAATTAAATCTCCTAAAAGATTGTTCATGCAATGTTGAAAGGTTGCTGGTGCGTTTTTTAATCCAAATGGCATTCGTGTATATTCGAACTGTCCTTCTTTGGTTGAGAATGCTGTCTTTGCTATTGATTTTTCATCCATCTGAATTTGATGAAATCCTTTGGATAAATCAATTGTTGTGAAATATTGACATTTTCCTAACTTGTCTATTATTTCATCCATTACGGGTAAGGGAAATTTATCGCTGATTGTTTTTTCGTTAAGGCTGCGATAGTCCACGACTATTCTGTATTTTTTTTCTCCTGACGCATCTTCTTTCTTGGGTACTACCCAAATTGGAGAACAATATGGTGAATTTGATGGTCGTATAATGCCTTGACGCATCATTTCTTTCATTTGTCTGTTAACTTCCTCATCATAAAAATGAGGATATCTATAAGGTTTCCTATAACAAGGATCCTCTTCTTTTGTATTTATGTTTTACAGTATTTGCGAAAGTCAAATTGTCACTCTCTTTATACTGAATGTCGCTAAATTCAAACAAAACTTTTGTTAACTTGTTAACCTTTCCTCCTTATTTAGATGATCTAATCTAAACTGATTGTCTTCAATTAATACATTTTCTAGTGCGTATGCTGTATGTATGTCTCTTGTTAGTGGTGGGACTTTGTATTCTTCTTCCTTGGTTTCGTTATTGTATTTAAATAAAAATTGAAAATCATTAAGTCTTACAAATTCGTCTTCGTAGTTGATCTCGGTTTTACAATCCTTAAGGAACGTTCGGCCTTAGAGGATGTCATAATTTTTGGAAAAATTATGAATGTAAAACTTTTGATCTGTCGGGTAAAGTTTGCTAGGAGCTAATGATATGCTCGTATTTAATTTTATTTCTCCATTTATTGTTTGGCAAGTAGAATTTTCTTTTGAAGTTTTATAATTAAAGAAATTTTTATTCATAAAATTTACTGATGAACCTGTATCTATTAAGCATTGGTTGGCTAGGTGGTCTATTATTATTATTTGATTGATAATTGATAGGGTTTTGCATCCTGCCTTCATTTAATTCATTTTGATATTCATTGTACAATTGTCTATTAACTGTTGGTTCGTTTTGAATATTTTGATTTCTGTAATTTGTGTTATAATTTTGTTGGTTCCTATAATTCTGATTATAATTTTGGTTGTAATTTTGTTGTGTTTTTGGGTAATATTGATTATTACCTTTATTGTAATATGTATTGTTTGTAGGTTTTGGTTTTTCTGATACTCGGTCTTCATATACCCCCAGTTCTTGAGCTACTGCTTTTAATTTTTCTGTTGTTGATATATCGTATCTCGCTAACTGCGTGTATAGTCTGTCTGGTAATTTTTTATGTATTACGTCTCTTACGGAATTATTTAATGCCTTGGTGTACAGTGTTTTATTGTCGTCATTGTTCTCTATTGCTAACTTATTCAATATTACAAAGGATTTCTGCTCGAGTTCTTCGAGAAACTTACGGATACTTCCTCCGAAATATGTTTTGTAGACTCTCCTTAATAGTTCTTCACATGATGTTTGTGTTTTGTAAGTGGAAATTAATATGCTCCGTAGTCTTGCCCAGTCTCCTGGTAAGTGTCTTAGTGATGTTTTCATTGCGTCGCCATGTAGTTGCATCTGGATTGCGCAGTACAGTATAAGTTTTTGGCGTGCATCATTGGTTGGGTAGAGTTCCATGATGAGATCAATCCATCCGATGAAGCCTCCCAATTCGTCCGTTTCTCCCCCGAAGGTTGGTACTTGGCGGATTTGCCCGAGTGCCTGGTTTATTGAGTCCGACATCGTTTTGGTTGTTGAATTTTTTTTTTTTATTAGGTGTGTGTTGTGTGTGTTTTGTTTTTATAAATATGTTTCTTTCACTTTTGCTTAGTTTCTTTGTAGTTTGTTTGAAGATTCTTCTGTACACAAGAAGAAAAATCCTCTTCTGCTTCGCGTATTTATGTTTTCTTTTTTTTTTTTTTTAAATTTTACAAGGATCACGGGGTCCTTATGCGGATAACAGTTGAATAGTTTCGTGGAACACTAGTACGTTGTCCTGAAAGGAATACGACGTTTCACGATATTTCACTATTATCCTACCGGCTGCGCCAATTAAATATCTGATTACGGTATTTGATTTAAAAAATAAATATATAAATAAATTCTTTATTCATCAAAACACGTCTGTTCAGTTTGGTGTACAAAATAACTCTGACTTATGCTACTAGTTTACTCGATAATGTAAGCTCGCATTTGCGTCTTATTTTATTATTGAATTTCATCATTGGCTTATCAAAGCATTTTGTTTTACCGTACGTTTGCTTATGCTAGACTATGTAGTTGGGTTTGATAAATGATCGCTCGTAATTGCGTCTTATCTTATTATTTGAATTTCATCTTTGGCTTATGATACCGTACGTTTGCTTATGCTAGAATATGCAGTTGGGTTTGATAAATGATCGCTCGCAATTGCGTCTTATTTTATCATTTGAATTTCATCATTGGCTTATGATACCGTACGTTTGCTTAAGCTAGAATATGCAGTAATTGCGTCTTATTTTGTTATTTGAATTTCATCATTGGCTTATGATTTGCATAGGGCGTTGTCGCAGTGAGTGTGGACATGAGAGATCTGCATGATCTGGATATGTCACTATATATAAGTGATCTGCAGTTTAAATAAAAATTTGTTAAACAAATCTTCACGAAATGGTGGCAAGCGTGGTAAAATGGTGTTTAAAAAAAAAAAAAAATAATAAAATGTTAAAAAAAAAAATTTAATTTTCAAAATTTAACATTTGATATTCATACACCATCAAAATTTATGCCAAATTTTGTATTAACTTATTTTTTTTTGTGTTTAATATTTTATTTGTTTAATTTTGTTGCTATGCATAATTATTGACAGTTAAATTAAATTCTTCAACAGAAGAACAAAAAAATATATATATATTCATGTGTTGCATAAATTCAAATGTAAGTTAGTCACAAAGCTTCAATGTGTATGCAAAAAGAAAAAACCAAAAGAGAAAACAAAAAAAAAAAAAAACAAAAATAACAAGAAAGGAGACATAATTCAATTGCATATACATATACATTTGATTTAGTAGTGGTTTTCCCCACATTTTTATGAAATAATTCAAGAAACATACGCTTTACCCACTTGACTCTTTTGAGGTTGTGTTAAACGTAGAACCATTTAATGCTGCCTAAAAATATGCAATAAAAAGAGGAAAGATAATTATAAGAAAACCAATTGTTAAATATTAATACACGTATGCTTTTATTTTATTGCATAGTTAAGTACAAGAATAAGACATTTAAAAAAAATTCAGCATCAAATAAAATAATATATATTGTAAACTTCTAAAATTTAAGTTTAGTTTAAAAAAAAAAACAAAAATTTGATTTGGAAGTCAAATAGGCAAATCTAGTTTTTTAAGATTAATACAACAGTAAGTTGATAAAACTTGTTTTTCGGAAGGATGAATTTTCAAAAATGAAATTATAAACTATATATAACTATAACTTAAGGAAAATGAACACGTAAACTGTCATTTTATTTTCTATTGGCCAAAATGTTAGCCTAAGTGAGCAACGGAATTGCTGTTGGGAACTTCCCGAATTAACCATGCAGCGCAGGAAGCGCTTTATCGGGGCAAATAACAGCTAGCACCCTGATACCCATAACCTACACCAACGAAGCTGTCGCACTTCTCAAATCTTCAGTTAGGTATTTGATAACCAGAAATTGCTTGCTTCGGAGTTAGACTCCAAATAAAAAGGGACTCTAAATAAATAAAATTATGATCAAAAAGGAATACCAGGAAGGTAGCAAAGCTAAAGTTTCCCGTAAACAAGCGAGTTCACAAATGCAGGGGCAGCGACTTTCCATCCAACGCATAATAGTCTCTGACTATGAAAGCGATCAAACGACTCTAACTGTGGAAGGTCCTGCTTCTCAAACGCTACCAACTACTTCAACGACGAGGCCGACATCTCTTTTGGAACGACTGTCTACAAACGAGCTACAGCATCCGTCTGAACCGTATGAACAAGAAGATATGCTGGGCCAAGAGCTTAAACGTATACGAAACCAACTCTCGTGTCTGATGGTCGATAGCACAACCAAACATAAAAATGCGACTGCAGCCTCGGTTCTCAACAGCCGTTCAAACGATCGTAGCTTCTTGGGCAGTCGTAAACGCCATTAACAATTAAAACATTAAATTCTTCAAATAAAATAAAAAAACGTGTAGTTTGTAAATTAAACTATTATTTATTTATTTATTTATTTGATGTTGTGTGTACTGCGACCTAATTGGTCTATTGTGCCCCCTTCCGAACTTATAGCTCCTCCATCAACCCCAGTTCCGGAACGAAAGTCATGATCTTTGATGGGTCGAGGGCTGCTATGTCTTTGACATTCACAGCATGCATCCCTAGGATGCTGCATCTTCTCCTGACAAGGGCGATGTATTTTCTTAGGATGTGAGTTGAAGACTCCTCCTCGATCTCACAAAACCTGCATTGACTGCTGCTACAGATACCCATTTTGGACAGGGGGCTTTTTAGTCTACAATATCCTGTCAGTAGACCGACAAGTATCCTTAGCCTATTCCTGCCCAAGGATATTATTTGCTTAAATCGTTTATGATTAAAGCCGCTTAAAAGACATTTAGCTTGTCGGAGTCCCGGTGCTTCCTTCCAGCTCCGTAGTCTCCTTGTCTTTCTTCATTCCTGAGTTGCAGCCGTATTGTGTGTTTACCTATGCTACAAAACAGTTCAGGCCCTATAAGGGGCCTCTCTGCACTTATTCTTGCCTGCTCATCCGCTGCTTCGATCCCTGCTATTTCCCTGTGCCCGGGGACCCACCTTAGGGTAAGTCTGTTGTGTTCCCGAGTTGTTCAAGCTGGGATCGTACCTCTTGGACTAATTTTGAAGTTACCTTCGTCCCATTTATAGCATTTATTGCTGCTATACTATCGGATAGGATAGATATATCCGCATTCCGATAGTTGCGCTTTAGATTAAATTCCGCACACCTTTCCATCGCACATACCTCAGCTTGGAATATGCTGGTGTACATCTCCAGAGATTCATGATATAGTACCCGAAGACCCACCACTCCCAGGCCCGGTCTCTGATTGGTGAGTGATCCATCGGTATACCATTTTGTGGTGTGCGGTTTCATAGGAAGGATTTCATCTAATGATGTCCATTCCTTTTTGCAACTCGTTTGAACTTTCAAATTCCGCTCGAATATATATTCTGGCTTCATTTCATTCCTAGGTTGCAACAGAAGGGGAAGTTCATCTGAAAGAAGTTGGGCATCTTTATGACTCAGTATGTGTCTGCTCCCAACTCCTTCTGCTGACATCCTTAAGATTGTAGCTTTCTGTTGGATCCTTATGGTGTGATGGAGTGGCGTGAGCTCCATTATGGCTTCCAGGGCCATTGTAGGGCAGGTGCGCATGCCATTCTCTGCAGTTTTTGCAAATGTTTCATTACGGTGGCTAACCGTGCTCTATCGCCCCATGCTATTATCATTAGGTATAACCATCTGATTATCTTTGGTGACGTACCCCATGATTTCCCTGCGATACTACGATATGTATAAAGCGCTCTAGAGCACTTCATTATCGTGTTTCGCACATGGGTGCCAAAGTTTAACCTGCTGTCAAAAGTGACGCCGAGGTATTTCACCTCCTTGCTTATCTCTAATAGGCTTCCCAAAAGCCGTATTTGTTTCATCCTCTGTAGCTTATACCATCTAGTAAAGGAGACAATGACTGTTTTAGTAGGGTTCAGGTTGAGTCCAACTTCCCTACACCAGTCACTCGTGATTTTCAACCCTAACTGGACTATGTCACAGATTGCTTCTTCGTATTTGCCTCTTGCTATTATTACAATGTCGTCGGCGTAGCCTTGACATTAAAGGCCTCTGTTATGCGTCGATGCGGTGGCCTGTCTGGACCGCAACAATGCAAGTATCCACCTGCTGGTAGTTGGCTCCAGGCCCCTCCTCGAGAGAGTGGCCCCAATCGCATCGTGCGAAGTATTACCAAACGCGCCTTCTATGTCTAGAAAGGCACATATTGCTACTTCTTTGTAGTCAACTGCCACACCTAAGGCACGCCGCAGCTGATAAAGTGCAGTATCAGTTGACCTACTCTGTATGCATGCTGCGTTGGATGCAGCGGACTTTGCTTCAGCAGATTGTTTCTGATATTATAGTCCACCAGCTTTTCCAACGTTTTCAGTAAAAACGATGTTAAGCTGATGGGTCTGAAGGACTTTGGGTTGGTGATATCTTTCTTACCTGCCTTGGGGATGAAGACCACCCTAGCTCTACTCCAAGCGATTGGTATATGTCCGAGCGCAAAGTTACTTAATAGCGTTTTCGTAATGCGAGAGAGGAGCAAGTCCTGACCCGTTTGAAGCAAATTGGCCTTATGCCATCTATTCCGGGAGATTTATATATCAACCTCCACTGTTGACCGCGAAGGTCAACCCGTAAAATGCGTTTCAAACAGGAGTTCTAGCTTTTGGATATCATTATCATTATCGTGAATTAAAGTAAAAGTTATTTAATAAAAATGGAAGCCAACGGGAAACCACCGCCAATAATGAATGTCAGCTTCTGATACCGAAGGTCAGTACGTATCTATTTTGACCTTTAAATGAGAAACGGTAACTTACCCGCCATCCTCATATAAAAATGGATATATAAGCGAAACATGTGTAAGTGGCAAAATTAAACTCACACAGCCTTACATCGGCACTTTTCCCACTAAATCACTCAAAAATCACTCAATCAACGACAAGTGTCGAAGTAAACAACACACACATAGAGAGGATAATTTCCCCGCCATCTACGCATACAAACACTGCTCCTTTAACGACATGTGCTACAGTAAGCTGCACAAACACCAACAAAATCATTACCCAGCCAGACAGTAACAGCAATGGAGCGCTGTTAACGATCAGTGCTAATGTAAACTGCACACATACAATGGAGACAAATTCTCCGTCTGCCAGGAGTACTAATGCAGGTGTGCTAACATCATGTGCTAATGTTATCAAACTCTTTAACATTAACGCAATTGAATCAACAAACTGCAGCAATGAACTCACAGCCAAGTTTCAAACCAGACACCACACCCTACAACCTAGTTCAATACTGGCTCTTTGGAGTGCCATCCCTCCTTCCCAATAAGCTGCCAAAAGTAACACCTGCAGTGTCGGAAACATCCTCAAATCTATTCCTTTCGCCAATAAAACGAAAATGCGTGAAAATAATTGACTCGGATGACGAAATGCACCCCTTGATGCAACCCAACACAACTCCAGTTTTCAAAGGCAACTTCGCACTCAAGCTACACCAAGAAGCGCGTCGCCTGCAGCTACAGAACAACACTCGAAATTAGCCTCTGCCGTAAGAGATGACTGATTTCCTTCAGCACCAAAAAAACTGAAACAGTATGACGACGAGAATCTGCAGCATCCACCACAAAACAGCACAAGCAGGACACCGAACACCTGCAAATAAAAACTTATGTGACAGCCATTGTGCCGCTCCTGGATTAATTATCTAGTTATTCAGGTGTTGGTAAATTCACAACAAAGGCAGTGGCAAACAGTGGACTCCGAATACGATGCGAAGATACTTGCACACATAGTGCTAATATGACTGCCGTTGCAGAACATAGCACACTACTCTAAACACGTCATCTGTAGTGAGAAGGGCTTCAGACTACTACTACTTCGGCTGCACAGTACCACCCCATCCGATTGGATCTCATCTAACTTGGATCGGCTCGGCTTCAAATCTCGTTTAATTACAGTGCTAAAAAATCGATTCAAAGGGTCTCTAAACATATTTGAAGTCGAATTTCAACCGAAAGTCGATGGAAGCCACCAGAAAATTCTTCATTTGAAACAATTAGGCAGACAACTAGTTGAGGTCGAACGACAAGCAAATCCGCGTGACCCAGCTCAATGCCTTAGATGTCAACTCTACGTCCATACAAAAAATTACTGCAGACGGCATACAAATAAATGTATGCATGAACTCTCAAACACTAAACCGTGCCATTCATCAACGGCCTCAAAGAGGTGATACGCCATCAACGTCTAAAACCTTTTAAATTAAATAACATAGACCAACGAGCTTCCCCTAAACATGGTGCTAGGCTGACGTACAGTGATGTTGTGCGTGGCGCAAATAATTTTGCTCATAATACAGCTGAAAAACAAATGATTAACCTGCAACAGCAGATTTGTCAACCCTCGCAAGGTAACGCTATCATAAAAACGGCACCCATAAATCCACTTGATGAGATTCCTAGCCACTTACTTCACTTCTATATATTAATTATTTTCTTTTTATTCCGCTCATTTGAGTAATATTCTTACTTGTTAGCGGTCATTCAAATTATAAATCTTGGCACACATTATAATTATCGAATTATAATCGAATATTATAAAATCGACTGTAAGATTTATATTTTGACTTTCACCGTTAAATAAACTTCTTAACAAATCTAATTGTGATTTGAAATCATTTTGTAAAGCACTTTTAGATTTTTTCAGGATTTCTTACATCTCAATTTTATTTTTGTTAATCTTACGAAGAATAGGAAATGATATATCACTTTTTGTTTTCTGATCCGATTGATATTTTTCTGGTTTAATTTTCTTAAAGTTCTCCATCGTTTCTTAGCCTCTTTTTTGTAAACATACTTTGTTAACTGCATCATTATCTTTCAATGAATTGCCCACATTTTTAAGACATATGTTTTGAAAAAATAATGTTCTTATCACGTCAACTAGAACACCAGACATTCGATTTTTTATAATTTTACTTTCTTTTCCATCTTTAGTCGATGAGAAATGACCAAACTTGTCAAGAGACATTTTGATATTTTTTAATTAACACTAAATAAACTATCAATTATTTAATAAATCATTTTTGATTCAATAAGATCTTCAATCATTGAAATCATTTGGATCATCCCAATACATATAATTTGGCTTACTCAAGTTGAGCTTCATAATACTTCCACCCTTATGCATAGATTTCTTATTTAGAGTAGTAGTATTTAGTAGACATAATATATCATCATTGTTTGAGAAAAGTTTTTTTTTATTATTTCAGTGTATTTTTGATGATTTTTTCTCTGTGCATTTGTTTTTAATACGATTTTCTGATATACATCCAAGTCCACCCAAGTAAATCAAAGAATATAATCCAGGAGTAAGATTTCAATTTTCACCACTTTCAAACTAAATTTTCTTGTCGTGAAAAGTGATTTTAGAACTTTCCAATATAATTTTTCTTCTTTTTTTAGTAGGTCTAAATGCTTTGTCTAGCTTTTTCTGACGTTCTAATTCATTTACAGTAAGATTAAAGATCTCATCTGTTATTTCATTCGTTTTGCTATAGTCTTCATTACTAATTGTAAAAGGTTTATTATAACGAATGATGCAAACGTTAAGTCTCGTGCTTAAAGCTCGGATATTCAATTATGAAATGCATCATAATATTCACTATAGTTTTCAACCCTATTAATTATATTCCAAGTACTTACATCTCCTTCTCCTTCATCTTTTTTTTTTCCTTTCATCAACTGATTTACTATTTCCCTCCGACTATTTTCTGCAGAGATTGTGTTATTGGTTTAAACGTTTCCTTTTAATTGATACTCATTTGCGGCTCTACCTAATTTAATGCTTTGTAATTTTCTTTTTAGCGCTAGTCTTGTTTTAATACTTTCAGAAGATGTTCATCCATTTTAACTATAAAACGATAAGTTCTAAGCCGCTATACACCTTCATAAATGGTTTGTAGTTTTTAAGCGGTTTGACACAGTTTAACATGCGGTTTTTGTTGTTATAAATGCGGCTTATAGCTGTTTTTCATTAAATTAACCAGGGGTTTCAGATAATTTCCGTTGTAACACAACACAATTAAATAGTCTGACAATTTATTGCTGTTATATACTAAAATAAAATATTAAATTGATTTTTGTGTATTTATTTAATTAAAAGTTGAATACAAGTTACTTTAAATAATCGTCTTTATGCTGCATTAATATAAATCTTAAACATAGTGTCCACAATGAAAAGAATCAAATCGTTGAAAGGTCAGTTGATATATATCCCATATCCCTTTTGATATGGTTTTATGTCGTTTATTCTCGTCTAATTCTTTCTTTGCATTTTTCGCGCTATTAATGCTCTTTGCAATAGATGCACCGCTAGGGGAAGTTCGCCGAATTCTCCAAGAGCTGTTATAATGGGTTTAAGTGGTAAGAATACTAATAAGTCGAGGAATTATTACTTCATTTTTCTTTCGTCCAAAACTTTTGACTATTGCTTTCTTAGCGATTTTTATCACAGATTGAATATTCTATGGCTTCTTCTTTAATGAACGTTCTCCCGCCAAGTAAAGCCAAAAGGAACTCCGTTATGATTTTTGATGATGTTGCTTGTGAAAAACAAATAATATTTGTGCATACTTCTGTATGGGGCGACATAATAACGTTGATGCGTTTTATTTATGTCAAACGTAAACACGCGTCCCTACACATCTTATTCGTGGCAATGCAAATCTAATAATAATGTTCTGGCAAGACGAACTAAATATGAACAATGTGTACCAAGATCGCGTGGGCGTAGATATGAATTTTGATGAATTTAAGTACATTTCTCAATTTTGTTGGAAAGAAAAGTATGGTTTTGTGCTTATAAGTAAAGATGATCCCCTAGAAAATGGACGCTATGGACGGGGATTCGCTGACTTTATTAGAATATGATATAATATGAGAAAACCTCAATATTATTTCACTAAGCGATAATCGATCGACATGACAACAACTCTCACATTAACGGGCAACAGCTCAATTTTAATGACAAACTATCATCCACCCATTGAATTGAAGGAAAATTATGAATGTGCACTCATTGATTTCCACATGTATAACTCAATTCCATAATACATATTGGAGAACATGTTTTTGAGATACCTGTTGGATTCGAGCTTAGCGATATAAGAAATATTATTATTGAGAAAATGGAGGAAATAGAAGCAAATAAATTAAATATCCCACTCATTGAAAGTAACAATATTACGCTTCAAGTAATGATTTCGACTAAGGAACAACCTATATATTTTAACAAAGCAAATACTATTGGCCAATTATTCGGATTTAACAAAAAGGATCTAAAGCCGAATTCTATACACATCTCAGACCAGCCTGTGGATATTTCAAAAGTAAATACTGTTCGAACAGAATGTAACATTGTGAGCGGATCATTTTTTATTGCAGAATTGGTTTGTTATTTTCTTATGTATTCTACAATTTGTGAAAATATTTTAAAGTGACTTTGATATACTTCTAAATCAACTATATTTATAGTCAAATATTCAGATAAACACTGTTTCTCGTACAATAACTGAGGCAAACTATTTAACGGACTTAATATACCACCAAGGCTTAAATAAGAAATGTCTCCACCACACCAATCCAATCCATCGACATACTGTTTAGTTATTTTTACGGTTTTTCTAGTTAGTTCATCCAGCTCTTTTATATCATAGGAAGGCTTGAAGTGGAAGAATTTCGGTACAATTGATCCGGCTTCACTTTAAATAGCAATTACAACATAATTCCAAGTTAGTTTGGGAAAACTTTTTAATCAATATGGACACACTTCATCTAAGAAAAACAAAAATTCAAAAAAATTACAAGATCATAAAATCATTTTTGGATTTAAGTATGTTATTAAGCTACAATTAAAGTTAAAATGTGGGCTTTCAACAACGAGACGATTTACACCAAAGGTTTGGAGCAGTTTGAGTTTTTGATGCCTGATACAATAATGGTTGCTCCCACTACACATTTTCCTCAAAAATGACCACAACATTCGCTCCCCCATCTAAAAACACCACATTAAGTGCTATATTGAAGCAATTAAAAAACGAAGGTATTTGCTGTCATAGAATCCCCAATACTTTAATATTTAAGTTACCCACTTGAATCTTTAGAGGTTGTCTTAAACGTAGAACCATTTATTGCAGCCTAAGAGTGTGCAATAAAAAGTGGAAAGATAGTTATAAGAAACCCAATTGTTAAATATTAATACACGTATGCTTTTATTTTATTGCATAGTTAAGCACTAGATTAAGACATTTGAAAAAAAAAAAATCAGCATCACATAAAATAATATATATTGTAAACTTCTATAAGTTTAAGTTTAGTTTAAAAAAAAAACAAATTTTTGATTTGGAATTCAAATAGGCAAATCTAGTATTTTAATATTAATACAACAGTATGTTGATAAAACTTGTTTTTCGGAAGGATGAATTTTCAAAAATGAAATTTTTAACTATAAGTAACTATAACTTAAGGAAAATGAACACGTAAATTGACTTCTTATTTCCTATTGGCCGAAATGTTAGCCTAAGTGAGCAACGGAATTGCTGTTGGGAACTTTCCGAATTAACCATGCAGCGCAGGAAGCGCTTTATCGGGGCAAACAACAGCTAGCACCCCGATACCCTTAACCAACACCAACGAAGCTGTCGTACTTCTCGAATCTTCAGTTAGGTATTTGATAAACAGAAATTGCTTGCTTCGGAGTTAGACTCCAAATAAAAAGGGACTCTAAATAAATAAAATTATGATCAAAAAGGAATACCAGGATGGTAGCAACAAACATATTGAGAGCTTTCTTTTAAAACAACAACACAAGATAAAATATTTTCTAGTCAGCCTATTTATTTCTACTTGCCACTTGTGCAACGCTGCCGGCCTTGATTTAGCGATGCCATTTCCAACTAGCACAATGTTACAGTAGTTAACGTAAGCTAATCAGAAAATTGGCCAGAGTCAACTCATTCAGATCGGGAGGATTATCTGAAATTAGAACTCATAGTGGAGAGTTAATTGTGGCCGCGGATTGGCAGAGAAGTGGTCGCCAGTCATCAAACACGAGCTCCGACTTGCTTACACAGAGGTTATGGTATGGATTTCCGCGAATAGATTTTGGCGGCAGTGCATGATACTCCAGTAGCATCGAGCTCGATTCGTGCTTACTCTTCCTGCAACTCTCGATAAGCTACCTTCAACTCCAGCCTGAGCAGATTTACATCACCCATTGATTTAATCAATAATTTTAATCATCCGTTCTAATTTTTGGTTCCTTCTCGTCATCGTTGCCGATTGTTTGTTTCCTTTTGTATTGCAGATGCCTGAATAGGTCCAAAAGTATATATTACCACTTTTTTAACTCTTTCGGCCAACTGCTCTTCAATCTTCTTTAACTTTAAGTGCGTCTCCTTGTGTTCGCCTAAGCGTGAGCTTCACAGCATGCGTAAAATATATGCACACTTGTCTTGTAATCATATTTGGAATTATTTGGATTAGTAAATGTGGATATTAGGCATTTAATGTGAACTTTCTTATTGTAGTATTCCGCATAAAACGCGTATATAATATGATCTTTCTCATTTTTTGCTCAAGTCGATTGCAAACCTAATGCTAGGAGATATGAGTCAAGTTAAACGGTCTCCTTATACCTCTACAAAAATGTTCTCCAAGAGCGTTTGTACTCGATAGTTCATCCTCTCTGGATCGCAAGATTTGTAATTACAGAATGAAGTAATATTTTATTATTTCATATAGTCGAAATGTTACATTTATTGTGTCCTTCACGCTACGCTAGCCTGTTGACGGCCCTATATAGGCCAGCATAATCAGCAGAGGATTGCAACAATTTCTCCAGCTTCCAATAATTAAGTTTCGACAGTCCTTAGGGAGAGTACTGCGCCGCTCCATGTGTTTGGGTGCATATCGTGAGTGAGTTGAGTTCGGATCTAGTAAAGTTAACAATTTAAGGGAGACATCATCCTGAACTCGTTGATACCACATTGTTTCCCAGATTTAGCAGAAGTGTCGTTTAGTAAGTAAGGAAAGAAATGGAGTGGGTCCCAACTCAAAAGAGTAGAGTTTCTTTGAGGTTCGGTACGCTAAACACTAATTTTTTTATTTTAAATTAATTTACATTAAACTTTACTTACACTTGTGTTTGGTCAGACCGGAGCACAAATTCGCCTAGATGCTATATATGCCATATACAGCTTCACTTTATATGTGATAGTTTTCGTGATAAATCCATGAAATTGTACTAATCTATTGACCTTAGTTTTTATCCATTTTGGAATTCTTATTTACTTTAGTGACTTTTATTGATATTACGTCGTCATCCGATCATTGTTAAACCTTATTATAATATATGAATATTATTTAAATATTTTTTATCAATGTTCATCTGCCTGCAAATTGGTTCAATATCGGCAAATAGTACGAATTCACATTTTCGACATTTTACTCATAAACCAAATTCGTTCTTCCTAACTCTCGGATCAGCCCACATAATTTAATTTAAACTTTTGTTATTTGTTATTTTTGCCGAGGCGTCAAATACCACTCGAACTTTGGTTGTTAAACTTGGTTTTTTTAAACTCAACCATATATCCCCAATCAACGATTTTTTTTACATAAATTTAATAAATTCAAGCTTTAGCTTATTGCTTTTGTGTAAATTTCTCTCCAAGTTGTCAAAACGTCCATTCTTGGTTTTTGAATTACATAATTCTTTGTTATATTTACTGCAAAACTTGACAGCTGCCCAAACGGTGGCGAATAATGTACGCCGTATCCGATGTAATGACATCAGGTCCTTCAAAGAAATACACAATTCGCATTTTTAAAGTTTACAAATACAATTTAACTGGGAAGTCGTTGAACGTATTTGAATAAGCAATCGCGACAAAATATGATTGAAAGCCACAAGAATATAATAATATTAACACAACTCGACAGTCAATCCGTTGAGGTTGAGAGACGGACGAATCCATTAGACCCAGCACAATGTCACTGATGCCCTCAATCACACAAAGAATTTCTTCGAGCATCAGATTGTCTGCAGGAAGTGTGCATCCGTCTACTGACTGCACTAAAGGAATA
>JAWNLJ010000375.1:0-14378 GCA_035042365.1 Drosophila dives
GTCGTTCAAATCTTTATTATTTGAATATGCTATGTCGTGCTCCCTACAAGCAGCATCTAATGGATTTATTCCCTTAAAACAAAAAACGAATATAGAAGTGAAGAATATTGATTTTAAAAATGGGGAAGAAAAACAAGTTAGACATAGCAGATTATTACCCAATTCAATTAGAGCCCTTATCGTTGGACCTTCTAATTGTGGCAAAACAAATGTAATAATCAGTTTGATTGAAAGCCCAAATGGGCTTAAGTTTGAAAATATTTATTTATGTTCAAAGTCTTTACACCAACCGAAATATGAATACTTGAAAACACTTGTGAGCCCAATAAAATGGATGGAATATTTTACATTTTCAGAAAATGAGAGCATTCTCTCGCCATCTAAAGCCAAAAGTAACTCATTAATGATTTTTGATGACGTTGCATGTGAAAAACAAAATGATATTCGTGCATACTTTTGTATGGGGCGACATAATAACGTCGATGCGTTTTATTTATGTCAAACGTATACACGTATGCCTAAACATCTTATTCGTGACAATGCAAATCTAATAATAATGTTCAGACAAGACGAATTAAATATGAAGCATGTGTACCAAGATCACGTAGGCGTAGATATGAATTTTGGTGAATTTAAGAACATTTGTCAGTTTTGTTGGAAGGAAAAGTATGGTTTTGTGCTTATAAGTAAAAATGATCCTCTAGAAAATGGACGCTATAGACGGGGATTCGCTGACTTTATTAGAATATGATATAATATGAGAAAATAAAGGCAAATGTGCTTTAAGAAATGCAAGAGTTGTACTAGATTTTACTAAAGACTTAAATTTAGGCGTCATCTAGAATGAATAACTACATTGAATAAAGTTAAACTCAATTTTTAAATTACATTCTGAATTTAATTTTTATATATTTCAAATTTAGAACTTTCTAAGATTACAAAGAGCTTAAATAAATTGTTTAGAGCACATTGGTTTGAAATTTTTTTATGTAATCTACAATTTGTAAACTTCAATCTAGTTCTGAATCAACTATATTTGTAGTTAAATATTTAGAACAAAAACCAAGGCTTAAATAAGAAATATCACCATCACACCAATGCAATTCATCGACATACTGTTTAATTATTTTTACAGTTTTTCAGATTATTTTATCCAGCTCTTTATATCATAGAATAAATATTATATCATGAAAGAAATTCGGTATAATATATCCGGCTTGCCTGAAAGCTAATTCTTTAACAAATATTTGTCTCTCGTTTCCAATATATACTGAAAGTCAAGAATAACACACGAAATTCTGTCAATCTTAATCATTTTGTATCCAATGTAAACAATGTACTGAGATGAACTAGACTTCTTGCCTTAAATAGCGATCATCACTTAATTATCAAAGTCACTCAAAGTTAGTTTGGGAATCAATATGATCAATATGAAGTGTGTCCTTCAGCTAATAAAAACCAGAAATTCAAGAAAATTACAAGATCACGATATCATTTTTGGATTTCAGTATTTTGTTAATTTACAGTTAAAGCGTGGCTTTTCAACTACGAGACGATTTAAACAATTTCATTAGATTTGCAAAAGAGGAATGGCTTGAATTACTAACGTTTAGGGAATATATCCAGTTAAGGCTTGAGCAGTTTGAGTTCTTGATACCTGACACAATAATGGATAAACTCAATATCGAGACTATAAAATGTCATTTTAAATTAGAAAAGCATATACGCAATGCATATTAATTTTAAATCAATATGGACATAAAATAAAATTTGATAGTGAATCATGGAGAGTTTTCATAAGATTAGGAATATTTTTCACCTCATTCTTATGTTGGAATACGTATTTAAATAATCGAATTTGTAATATATATAATAACTATATTATTCCCAAATGTTCAAAGATGGTAAAATATGATGAACTCTTGAATTTAGTTGCATTTTATGGACATGATGAAGAAATTGATCTAACTCCTTTATGCATTGACATTTCAAGAAAGATGGGAAGAAAATAAAAAAAGCACCCCACACATGATATACTACGATGAAGACCTTTTATTCTCTCATATTTAATATATATATATATTAAATTAATATTGAGAGATTTTGACAAATATCAAATTTTTAAAGAACTAGCTGTGACTAATGACATTTATTTAATTCTTTATATAAATTGATTTAATTATGAAAATATTAAAATTACATTACAGGCAGGCATTTTAAATATATACATATCATCGTAGTCAATATGAAATGTGGGGGTCACTAAGAGTACTGCTTATGTTATTATAAATGAACAAAAACAGAAAATCGTACGCTGTAGATAGCGCAGATACACAGATCCACTCAATCAATTGGTTGTGATTAAAGATATGTTTTCACACCATCTGCCGAGCGACTTGCAATTAGCAGGTATTATCACAGGTTGCATTATAAATAAGATAATATTAAGTGTTGAAAATGATGTAATTTTACATTCAAAAGAACTTGTAGTTTGGTTCGGATGGGGCTGAGCTGAGGCCACCTGGCGGGTCGTAAGTTGCGGATAGAGAAAGGCATCTCCTCGGGGAGGTTAGCTGCGAATAATACGAAATGGGTCGTAAATAAGCAGTCCCGGACAAACAGCGGGTACGATAATGTCAATCGTACTGACGATTGTACCTACCCCTTACCTAACCACACATCCCACTCAGGGCCGAACTAAGGTGTGACTTCGTCCGTGCCGAGAGTCATCCTGGCTGGGGCCTCTGGTTAATAACTAGCACAGTCTCTTACGGTGAGCTCAGCAAATGGAGACCGCCTGTTCTAATTAGCCTTACCAGGGTAATGCGGATCTCTGCCCGGGCGGACATACCTTCTCTGTAGTACCAAATATGAAAAGTGCAAAAATATAAACATACCGCGGGATTTTCCCGCGGAGCATGTCGTAAGACATTTGAAGGACTGAACCCTCGAGGGGCGGAGGTCGTCTAATGTGGTAGACCATCCTCCACAATGTGTTACTTTAGTACCATATAGGAGAGCGCCGCAGGCTCAGCGTGCCACAACTTCATTGCGCGGGAATGTAGTGGTCGACAACCTGTAACGAAGCAGAGTGCATAAAAGAGAGTAAATCTCCTTCCACCAAGAGGACAACCCGGTGGGCTGGATGACCCGAACCTTCGCAACCTCTACGGATCTAGGGTCAAGTGGATACCTCCAGCAAGGACTTATTCCAGAGGAAGCCATAGAGAAGGCTAAGGAGCCGAGGGACCAAGCAGCAGCAGCACCAGCTGTCAAAAGACACAACAGCACTCTAACGCCTCCGGTGGCCACTCCTAAGAGAGTGTGCCCGGGGGTCAGGAGTGCGGCCTGCGGACCATCAGCGGCAAGGTTGGGAAATGCAACGGATATGCAGATATGACAAATAAGGTGAAGGTGGCCGTGCTACCGATGGAATACCCAAAGCTCAATCAAGGAGAGCTCTCTGAGCTGGAAGAGCCATCATAGATGAGCTTATTGCGTACCGATGGGACAAACTGATCTCATTTGCGGGCATTTACTTTCGGGCCGGATTTCTGGTCGTAGAATGCTCAGATGAGATCTCAGCGAACTGGCTGAAAACCTTTGCCCCGTCATTTCATAAATGGATGAGTGTACTCTTCGACTGCAAAGTGGGCGATGAAATACCATCACCTGTATCTCGATATACTGTCCAAGAAGTGAGGACAGAACTTCCGAATCCCCACTGGCTTTGCTAAAAAGCCAGAATGGGATAGGGGTAGACACGTAGAACGAGGGTGAAGGAGCCCTCCTAGTTATCGGGATAGATAAGTATCCAGAGACGCAATAATCGAACGCTGTCACCAAGTCAACTTCCGATTTGGGAACATACCGGTAAGCGGACAAAAGAAGAAAGGTGGAGCAAGGCTAACACCTGCTCCATCGAAAAAGGAGTGTGATGTAGCTGAACTCTCACCACAGAAACCACTTTCGCAGAGCAGAGACAACACTCGATTCAAGCCAACGACTTGATCGAAGATCTTGCGGAAGACAGACAGATGACAGACAGTACACTCTATGAGGAACCAGAGAAAGACACCATAATGTCCGCGCAGGAGCTGGCAGAGAAACTGCAAACAGACACGGTTGAGGCCGACGTTATTTTAAAGAGTGACGTTGACGGTGGCAACCCCAGGTCCTAATCGCAGGACACACTGGGACACCACCCAATAGATGACTGAAATCATCAACACTGGGCTAGCCCTAGTACAGGTGCCATTGGTGCACGATGGAGTGAAAGGCCTGTATACGGCCGATTGAAAGGTAATCTGGTATCGAAGAGAAACAGTACACAGAGTATTCATTATGGTGAGGAGGAGTATTAACTATACTATCCTTTCACCACAGACTGTGTCCAAATACTATTACGAACAAGTAGTAGTGTGGTCTCTATGGCCGGAGGTGGAGAGACTGGTGGAATATTGCACAAAGGAGAAGATGCGACGCCAATGCGCTCCACGCGATATGGGGTAGCAGCGACATCAATCTACGAGGTGAGGACATTATAGAATTTATATTTAGATATCATTTACAACTTGGCAATGTCGGATCCACACCGACATTTATAAACAGAATCAGGGAAGAAGTCTTAGACATCCCTAAAACCTCACCTAAGAGACTGGCAAGTCTCATCAGAGGAATCCATGTCGCTGCGTCCAACTACATGTCGTCTCTTTAACACAGCTTAAAGAGACGGAGACTGGTCACTGTACCGTGAAAGTCTGACCACCTAAAACAAGGAAGCTAAACGGACAAACTATAGGAATTTCTGTGAAAGCATTATAAGCACCAGCGAAGGTGCTAGGCTTTACAGGGCGCTTGCCAAGCGAGCGCCGGAAGCTAACATATCATTGAAACGTAAAGAAGATTTTTTATGAGTAATAATATGCAAAAGCTAGAGCTCCTGTTTGAAACGCATTTTCCAGGCAGTACACCCCTTCAAAATGACGCGGGCAACGAAGAGGTTGGTATAGACTGTCGACTGGCGACTGGGTATGTGGCAATGCGCACCTGCCTGGGAAAAATAATAGAAACAGTGAAAGGAAAAGACAATAAAGCCAGAATATTCAAAATTAAGATAAGTAACGGCCAGATAAAACGGGCAATCAATAAAATATGTCCGTTACCAACAACAGAAGAAGAGCAAAAACTCCGTGAAGAAACACACGTGGCAACATGACGGCAGCAACAATCACTTAACAAAAAGATATGTAAAAAAAGAGGGAATTAATTAATATTATATTTGGCCCCCCGGAGAATGTTCAAGTTTGAACATGCGACGCAGCAGGCTATTGTTTAATGACAGAAAACACAAGGTCTCCTTACAGCACATAAATTCACCTTACAATACATGGAGTCGTAGAAGGCGACGCCATGTACATAGATATAAGATTTTTGTATAAATAAAGGAAAGCTCGTCAGAGGAAATCAGTACGATTCTAAACGTCGTCTCATCTTCTTTGACTACACCCTATACGTGTTTGATACATTTTTTGGTCCTTCGAGCCGGATTCAGATTTTGAATCTGAAAATAGTTTTACACTAATCGTAAACTATCTAATTTAAACTGCGCGTTGGTTTTTGAGTTCAAGAAAAATATCAAATCGGAAAATAAAGTGCAGACTAAAATAAATATTGTTAAAATATTATTAAAGTTGCGACGGTTTCAGAGTTCGAATTGAAACATCGAATCTGAAAATATTTTGATAAAAAAACATTTTTAAAGAAAAAACATTAAAAAAAAAAACAATGATGCTAACAAGATCATCGAAGAAAAGAGAGCTAGAGGAAGTGCAATCAAAACTTATGGAGGACATAAAGCCATCCAAGGACGAGGCTGATCAAAGGGACTGTTCAGTGAGTCCGACGGACAGTCTTTTGTCCAGATTCAAAAGATGCGAAACCCAACTACAGGATGCAATGGATCTAGCCAGACGCTACTTGACTGATCGATCGCTTGAAGAGCTGCTGGATATCAAGGCTACAATAAAAATTCGTTTGAGAGCGACAGTAGTAGGGAAATGGGGGTTTTATGTTACGTCACTTCCTGTCATAGAATCCCCATTCCTTTATTTTTGCCCCATTCCTTTTTTTGCCCCATTCCTTTTTTTTTGCCCCATTCCTTTTTTTGCCCCATTCCTTTTTTTGCCCCAATTAGTTTTTATGATTGATTTATGGGCGTCCCTTTTCAGCACCAGCAGCAGCGTCAGCATGTTGGGACCCGCAGCAGCGGCATCAGCCCATAAGACTTTGTTATAGTCTTCAAAAAATTCATGTGAATGTTTACAATTCAATAAGACCTAGGTTTAGTCTTCAAAAAATCCATGCGAATTTTTTCACTTCAATCATTAATTCATTCAGTGGACAACAATGCTTCAAGCGCAACATTTTTTTTTTTTTGCTCTTCTGCCATTTGACAATACACAAAGAGTTTGATAAAATACCATGTGTATGTTTACAATTCAATAAGACTTCGATATTTGTCATTGGCTTGTGGATCACTCAATAGCACTTGTGTACGACTTTGTTAAGAAAATGTGTGATTTATTTATGATCGATTTATGGGCGTCGCTTTTCATATTGCTATTTGTCATTGGCTTGCGTCAAGTAGAAGATCGGTGAGCAGTTGTGTGGGTGTGTGTCTTCGAGCAAGATTTCATTCATGGAGATGAGTTCACTTGTGTGTGCGTACATGCTTATATTTTTGAAGGAGGAGATTGTGTACATGGCGAGTAGCCTGTAACCTTTTCATATAGTCTGTTTTTTCTTATGCCGAACTATTCATTCGTCAACTCCTTCGTTTTGTGTTTTCAAAGTGAAAAAAAAAACAATATTAAAATCATGTCTTTCACAAAGAACAACTCCGCGAACTCCAAGAACAGGATTTCCACATTTGCATATGAAAATAAGCAAACGAATTTACTAGAACCAGCAGAGTTTCTTATTGAGGCAGCCAAAGAAGTGCTCCCACTTATACGTATTGTCTTAGCAACGCACACAGCATGCAAAATTAACTTAGAGCTCTTTGCTGAGTATATAAAATTCATCAATGACGAGATGGAAATGACAATAAAGCCACATCAGTCAAATATGTGTAAATAAATAGCTAATAACAAAATTTATATAAACGGCAACCGGTGGAATAATAATCACGTATACTGAAAGGTGATCCGAAGAGCAAAATAGTAAGACGACGATGTTGTTTAAGGTTCGAACACAGACTACTGCCGAATTGCTTCGGCAGGTTTATTGAAAACTTCTAAATTATCTTAAACCTAGATACAACTATTCTTATCCTACCTAGGATATTATCTAGTTACATATTTACTGCTGCAAATGCGTCTAGATTCATTATCCTATCAGTTCGGAGAAATCTTATCGCGGACGGTTTTATTACGGTCACTATGGGTGCCGCGTACGTGTCTTTTCACGTGTTTACATATCTTCGCGGTAAGAATTCTCCTTGGTTTGATTACGAACATGTTGATTCTTTTCTATTATCTTATGTGTGATAAAGCTATTGTAGCAGGCAGAAATTGGGCACGTAGCTGACAGACTCGTTTGAACAAAATGAAGACAACTGCGGCGATTCCAAAGAGTAGTAGTCCGGTCGTCATGCTGATGCTGTAGTGGGCTACGTTATGCGGGTCCAGTTTGTCGTGGAATATCAGGTATATTGAAGGATTTTAGTTTGCCTTCTACCTTAGTATGATTAACCGCAAGCAATTGGATTGATAAGTTGACTTGAGGTACCCAAAACTTTACATCAGTTGTCACGTTATCATATGCCCACAGATTGACTTCCACGGAGTGTAAGTAGCATTCAGGGTCAAGCTGAATACGCTATACGTTGTATAACGGATGGTGTCGCGGGCAGAGAATTAAGTCTTCCATCTTATTGCACTGATCCCATTTTTCGTCGGTTATTCCGTAGTATACTGTTCGTTCGTCATCCATTAGAATATGCTGATATTCCGACTTAATGCTCACAAAACGATTGGTGTGCATAATCGGAAGTTGGTAGATTTTATAAGCTCTTAGTTTTTTGTTATTTATCAAGGGAATTTGTATATAAAACAAAATTGCGGAGCTCATTGTTCGAGACGTTATTGTCGCCATTTTCTGAATTTTAATTGGGTCCATGATTGGTAGTTGGACTTCTTCCAGAATATGTAGAGCAATTTACTGAATCTTTTGCTGGAACTCGGCGATCGGCATCAGAGTTTCCATAAAATTATCGTTCGTGTTGAAGATAACGGAGATGACGGCGAGAAACTCTTCAAAACTTACTTGTTTGTGTAAACTATCAGCCAATGTATACATTGTTTGGTTGATGGTTTGAAAATTCTTCCAGATCACGTCATTTTGCTTTTTTATCATGTTGGCTGTGGCATCTTGGATTGAAGATTGATTTCGTACCAGGTCGAGTAAATAATCTTCGTTGCTCCTGCTTTGCTTAATCTTTCTTAGTAGGCTATTGGCATGTTCTTCGTCCATTAACCCAAATAAAGAATTATGCACCCTACCTATAAAGGGTAAAAGCTCTCTTGGCTTACGTGGTTTCATTCTGATCTGGTTTTGGACTATTATATTATCATTATGACGAATTCTTTCTAGCTTACTTGCTAGTAGCGTCAACATAGATTTCGTACTCATATCATTGGGTTCATTTTTGTTGTCGAGCACTATTGACTACGATGCTTCGATGCGGTATTTAAAAGCCCAATAGTCATCCAGATCCACGTGAACTATTATATTAAATGTTGATCTTGTCAGTACTACAATACCTTCATTTTCGAAGAATATTCCTCAGTTATTGTTGATTGGTTCTACTTTCTGAGACATTACATTAATTAAAATATTTAGATAAGTTAATATATGTATATAAACATATGGACATGTGTTATACTGTGTTGCTTTTGTGTAGTACTTCGTATACATTTTTCATTTTTATTTTCAAATTGTGCTGCATTGGCACATACACTATTTGTTATTTGAATTTCCTCCTCGATAGGAAAAGGACAAGCATTGTGTGTCGATCTTAGCGACACTCCATTGCTGGTCCTTACCTCTATCATTCTGCAAAGCCCATCTTTTCCTATAATGGGCTTTGTCACCCTGCCCCTTTTCCACGTGGCTTGGGCAAGATTTTGTTCTTTTATTAGCACTAACGTACCAGGCTTTAGGTTTTCTTTTATATTACTCCATTTGTATCGTTTTTGTAATTCGGACAAGTACTCCAGAGACCAACGTTTCCAAAATTCCTCACAATTGTAAGATCTATTATTTTTTGAATCTAAAAGCGTCGTCCAACCATCTCCAAGTAGAAAATGTGCTGGAGTAAGTACTTGAAAATCGTTCGGATTATCGGACAATGGCGTTAATGGTCTTAAGTTTAAAATTGTTTCTATTTGTGTCATCAGTGTAGCTAATTCTTCATATGTCATTATTGCTTCTTCACCGATTTGACGCAGGCTTCCCAAAGACCTCCAATGTGAGGTGCTCTTGCAGGAATATTTACCCACTCAATCTGCTGTTCTGCACAGAATTCATTAATTTTCGCTTGGTTTTCTTTTGTTTGGAATAGTTCATAAACTTCCCATAAGGCATTGGCTGCGCCAATGAAATTTGTGCCATTGTCACTATAAATTTTCTCTGGGCAGCTACGTCGACCTATGAAGCGTTTTAATGCCCCTGTAAATGCAGCCGACGTCATATCGGATACCACCTCTAAGTGAACTGCCTTTGTAGCAAAGCAAACGAATACGCAAACATATGATTTGTCTATTCTCTTGCCCCCAATTTTATGGTGAATCATTTTTGGCCCCAATAAATCTATACCTATGAGTAGTAGGGGAATGGGGATTCTATGACAGGAAGTGACGTCACTTCCTATCATAGAATCCCCATTCCTATTTTTGTTGCCTCATTCCTCTTTTTTTGTCCCTGTTGGAGCGAAAATCCTTTCCCCGCGTCAGGGAATGCCTGGATAAGAAAATAAAACTGAGTCGCACCAGCGTTGTGTACTCAAGCGAAGTTTATTCAAGACTAACTATTAACATTATAATTATCGATTAATAAGAGACTTAACATACTTATGTTACTGATGCACGACTGCATTGAATGTGAAATAACATTATTTCCAACACCCTTCCACAATGCAATCATGCTTCCAAATCAATTTATATTTAACATGTTCCTTAATTCACTCTATTTGACCGTGAGCATCCCGTTTTAAAGTGTAGACCCATTTGCAACCAATTGCACGATGACCTTTTGGTAAATCTGCCAGCTGCCAGGTTTGATTCGTAATCAAAGTCTCATACTCTTTTTGCACTGCTTCTTGCCAAAACGAAGCATGCGAACCGCTTATAGCTTCCTCGTAGGTTGCTGGAATGGGTACCTTACTTGTATCCATAGCGCTGAGCATATTAAATTGCTTCCTTGGGCGTCCAGGCTTGCCCGTCCTAAGCAATTTCGGTCTACCAGGTCCAACTCGTGGGATCTGCTCTTCCTCCAGCTTTGCGTCATCTTTAGCACTTTCGAAGATTTCATCCGCGTTACTTTGATCCGTAGCATCTGACCGAGATGTGATGTCTTCGCCGCTTGAGTCAACTTCATCACCATCATCCTCTTCGCCAGCTTGCTCTACGCGATGCCCTACATTTGCCATATCAAATGTTATTGCTTCGCCCTTTGCCTTCTCCAGATAGCTGGCCTCATCAAAGAGAACATCTCTTTTATCGACAACTGTCTTGGATTCTGCATCGTAGAGCCGAGAGCCTTTTGCCTGCATTTAAAAGCCAACCATGCGGTATTCTTTCCCTTTGGCCTTATATTTGCTCTTGTGACGACCCTTGTCCAGTGCCACTGCAATGGAACCAAAAACCTTTAGGTGACTAATCGATGGTTTCTTGCCAGTCCACGCTTCCATTGGAGTCATCTCGATCAGTGCCTTTGTGGCTGCACGATTGCGTAAATACACCGCTGTGTTTACTGCCTCTGCCCACAGTGACTGATCCATGCCTGATTGATCCAATAAGCATCTAGCCATCTCCACAAGCGTACGATTACCGATTACCACCGTCAATTGCCGTGCAATTCCATGGTTTTTCAAAAACCCGTTGAACGTTTTGTTTACATATTCGCGTCCATTGTCGCTGCGAATACACTTGATCACCCTTCCAGTTTGACGCTCTACGAGATTTTTGAACTCCACAAACTTGGAAAAAACCTCGTCCTTTCCTTTCAGGAAATACACAAAAATCCGCCTTGACTTGTCATCAATAAACGTGAGGAAATACTTAGAGCCACCAAGAGACTTCGTTTCGAAAGGGCCATACACAACAGTGTGCACCAGTTCCAGAAGTTCCTCCGCTCTGCTTTCTGTTGATCCAGGAAATGGCTGCACGTGAACCTTGTTCAGCATGCACGTCTTGCACGACACCCGTTGCAACACGTCAACATTTTCCATTCCTCGCACCAGCGTCTTGTTTGCCATTTCACGCAAACTATCATAATTCAGATGACCATATCTGTTATGCCACAACTCGCCGTCCGACTTAACAGCTGCATAACATCTGCTACGCTGACTTTCAAACGTATACAGATTTCCTACTCGTTTGGCCTCGAGTATACATTCGCTGCCTTGGAAAACTCGTGCACTGCTTGCATTGAAATGTACCTTACACTTCATTGCTACGGCTTGTCCCACCGACATGAAATTGCCGTCAACTGTAGTACGTACAATACGTTGTGTAGTACCAGTGTGCACAAATCCGTTTTCATTTTTACTTCACCTTTGCCTTCTGCTTGCAAGGTGCCGGCGTCCGCCAAACAGATCGTTTCGGTATGCGCCTCAAACTTTGAAAACATTTGCTTATCGCAACACATATGACTTGTCGCTCCACTGTCCAAGCACCAAGCCGAGTTTCTTAAAACTGCTTACATCCAATGCGTTCAGTAAGCTGCAATTCCTTTGTCCGGTCGATATTACATCATTCTTGGGAATTAGTCTGCGACAATTCGCTTTGATATGCCCTGTTTCACCACATATGTAACAGGCGATCTTTTTCAAATGGTGACCTTCGCAGTAGCGTTATGCCGTTGTCTAACTGTAAAGACCTGCGCGATATCGCTCTGCTTCGCTGCGCCTTCTTTCCTCTCGCCTTCTTCCTTCATCTTTACGCACAGTATTTCAAACGCTGGCAGACTGTCGCGCGTCTCGATGGCGACAGCGAAATTCTCATAATTGTCTGGAAGGCTGGAAAGCAAAATAATGACCTTGAGCTCGTCAACTATTTCTATTCCAACTCCGGCAAGCAGATCCACGATTTCGTTAAATGTGATCAAATAGCTAGCCATGCTTTGCCCCGCCGCCATGCGAGAATTAAGCAACTTTTTGTAAAGCGAGACTTTACGAACCGGCCCGCTTGGCTGATGGATTTCGCGCAATTTAATCCATGCCTCCTGCGACGTTGTGCAATTTTTGATGTATCCCAATTGCGATGTTTTAACACTTAGCGTGATCGTTGCCAATGCCTTACAATCCAACGCACTCCAGTTAATACTTTCGCCCACATCAGACTTTTTTAAATCCCCCGACGCAACATCCGCATGCACCAACACGCTTCGCATCTGTATGCACCAAGAATCATAATTCTTTTCTTCAAGCTTCTCTATTTGGTACAGCCCACTTATGTTTATTATTTGCGACGCAATTCACTTTTTACACACACGTAACTGCCGATTTGTCTTTTATACAATCCGAGTTTGTAACTCTAGATATCGAGTCCAAATAAACCGTAAACAATCTTATCAGGCCACGCGCTCTGGGCCCATAACCTGTTGGAGCGAAAATGCTTTCCCCGCGTATGTTACTGATCCTGGTCAGAAGAACTTGTGGGATGGTTCGGATGGGGCTGAGCTGAGGCCACCAGGTGGGGCGCGGGTTGCGGATAGCGAAAGGCCTCCCCTCGGGGACGTTATCTGCGAATAATACGAGGTAATCGTAAATAAGCAGTCCCGGACAAACAGCGGGTATGATAAATCGTACTGACGAGGCGTTTGTGTCGCCGCCTCCTCATAAGCATACCTACCCCATCCCTAACCCCGCATCTCACTCCGGGCCGGACTAAGATGTAACTCGAACCGTGCCGAGAGTCAACCTGGCTGGGGGCCCGGGCTAACAACTAGCCCAGTCTCCTACGGTGAGCTCAGGCAAATGGCGACCGCCTGTTCTAATTAGCCTTACCCGGGTAATGCGGATCTTTGCCCGGGCGGTATCTAAGATACCTCCAGCAAGGACTCTCTCCAGAGGAAGCCTTAAAGAAGGCAAAGGAGCCGAGGGACCAAGCAGTAGCAGCACCAGCTGTCAAAAGACACAACAGCACCCTAACGCTTCCGGTGGCCACTCCTAAGAGAGTGTGCCCGGGGGCCAGGAGTGCGGCCTGCGGACCATCAACGGCAGGGGTGGGAAATACCACGGCAGACCTGGGCTCACATCCGAGCACATCACGGGGAACCGCCATGAGGCCCACCCCGAATACATCCACCGCACCGCGAATGTCATATGCAGATATGACAAAGAAGGTGAAGGTGGCTGTCCTACCGGCGGAATACCCAAAGGTACTGCTCAATCATGGAGAGCTCTCCAAGTTGGAAGAGGCAATCATCGATGAGCTCATTGCGTACCGATGGGATAAACCGATCGCATTTGCGGGCATTCATTTTCGGGCGGGATTTCTGGTCGTAGAATGCTCCGACGAGAACTCGGCAAATTGGATGAAAACATCTCCGTCGACACTCCACACGTGGAAGGGCGTAACCCTCGACTGCAAAGTGGGCGATGAGATACCATCACCCCACTGTATCACAATTTACTGTCCAAGTAGTGAGGACAGGACCTCCGAATCTCTACTGGCTTTGCTAAGAAGCCTGAATGGGATAGAGGTAGACACATGGAAGGTGATTTCCAGGAAAAATGAGGGTGGAGGTGCCCTTCTGGTGATAGGGATAGATGAGCTATCCAGAGACGCGATAGTAGAGCGCGGTCACCAAGTCAGCTTCCGCTTTGGGAACATCCCGGTAAGCGGGCTCAAAAAGAAAGTTGGAGCAAGGTTAATACCTGCTCTTACGAAAGAAGAGTGTGATGTAGCAGAGGCCCTCACCACCGTTACTCTCGCAGAGCAGAGCCAACACTCAAATCAAGCCAACAACTTGATTGAAGACCTCGCGGAAGACGAGGAGTTGGCAGAAAGCACGCTCTGCGAGGAACCACAGGCAAGAGAGGAGGACAGCATAATGTCCTCGCAGGAGCAAGCAGAGGAACTGCTAAAAGA
>JAWNLJ010000376.1:0-72611 GCA_035042365.1 Drosophila dives
AGCTATTTATTTACACATATTTGACTGATGTGACTTTATTGTCATTTCCATCTCGTCATTGATGAATTTTATATACTCAGCAAAGAGCTCTAAGTTAATTTTGCATGCTATGTGCGTCGCTAAGACATTACGTATAAGTGGGAGCACTTCTTTGGCTGCCTCACTAAAAAACTCTGCTGGTTCTAGTAAAGTGGCTTGCTTATTTTCATATGCAAATGTGGAAATCCTGTTCTTGAAGCCGCTTGAAATGACTTTTACCTGGGTATTCACAGGTGTAAACACAAACATCTTGTGTGAATTGGATCGAAGATGGGCGCTCCATTTGTTTATATTTATCTCCAGCCTTAATATGGGTGTCATAGTCCATCCACTGTTCTTTTCCTGTAATTCTTCCATTTTGGAATTTGATTTGATTTCTGAGTGATCATTTATGAACTTTTCTAGATCACTTGATGTTGTTAAAATGCACATATTTGACTGATGTGACTTTATTGTCATTTCCATCTCGTCATTGATGAATTTTATATACTCAGCAAAGAGCTCTAAGTTAATTTTGCATGCTGTGTGCGTTGTTAAGACATTACGTATAAGTGGGAGCACTTCTTTGGCTGCCTCACTAAGAAACTCTGCTGGTTCTAATAAATTAGTTTGTTTATTTTCATATGCAAATGTGGAAATCCTGTTCTTGGAGTTCGCGGAGTTGTTTTTTGTGAAAGACATGATTTTAATAGTGTTTTTTTTTTCACTTTGAAAACACAAAACGAAAGAGTTGACGAATGAAGAATTCCAAAAACTACTAAGGCATAAGAAAAAACAGACTTTATGAAAAGGTTACAGGCTACTCGCCATGTACACAATCTCCTCCTTCAAAAATATAAGCATGTACGCACACACAAGTGAACTCATCCCCATGAATGAAATCTTGTTCGAAGACACACACACACACAACTGCTCACCGAAGCGACGCCCATAAATCGATCATAAATGATTCACACTTATACCAACACAACACACATTTTCTTTACAAAGTCGTACACAAGTGCTATTGAGTGATCCACAAGCCAATGACAAACATCGAAGTCTTATTGAATTGTAAACTATCAAACTCTTTGTAATTTGTCAAATGGCAGAAGAGCAAAAAAAAAAAAAAATGTTGCGCTTTAAGCATTGTTGTCCAATGAATTAATGATTGAAGTGTAAACATTCGCAAGGATTTTTTGAAGACTAAACCAAGGTCTTATTGAATTGTAAACATTCACATGCATTTTTTGAAGACTAAAACAAAGTCTTATGGGGCTGATGCCGCTGCTGCGGGTCCCAACATGCTGACGCTGCTGCTGGTGCTGAAAATGGACTAAACCAAGGTCTTATTGAATTGTAAACATTCACATGCATTTTTTGAAGACTAAAACAAAGTCTTATGGGGCTGATGCCGCTGCTGCGGGTCCCAACATGCTGACGCTGCTGCTGGTGCTGAAAATGGACGCCCATAAATTAATCATAAAAACTTATTGGGGCAATAAAAACTAATGGGTCAAAAAAAAGGAATGGGGCAAAAAAAAGGAATGGGGCAAAAAAAAAAGGAATGGGGATTCTACGACAGGAAGTGACGTCACATAGAACCCCCATTCCCCTACTACTGTCGGTCTCAAACGAATTTTTATTGTAGCCTTGATATCCAGCAGCTCTTCAAGCGATCGATTAAGTCAAGTAGCGTCTGGCTAGATCCATTGCATCCTGTAGTTGGGTTTCGCATCTATTGAAACTGGACAAAAGACTGTCCGTTGGACTCACTGAACAGTCCCTTTGATCAGCCTCGTCCTTGGATGGCTTAATCTCCTCCATAGGTTTCGATTGCTCTTCCTCTAACTCTCTTTTCTTCGATGATCTTGTTAGCATCATTGTTTTTTTTTTTTAAATGTTTTTTCTTTCAAAATGTTTTTTTATCAAATTATTTTCAGATTCGATGTTTCAATTCGAACTCTGAAACCGTCGCAACGTTAATAATATTTTCACAATATTTATTTTAGTCTGCACTTTATTTTCCGATTTGATGTTTTTCTTGAACTCAAAAATCAACGCGCAGTTCAAATTAGATAGTTTACGATTAGTGTAAAACTATTTTAAGATAAAAATTTGAATCCGGCTCGAAGGACCAAAAAATGTATCAAACACGTATAGGGTGTAGTCAAACAAGATGAGACGACGTTTAGAACCGAACTGATTTGCTCTGACGATCTTTCCTTTATTTATACAAAAATCTTATATCTAAGTACATGGCGTCGCCTACTACGACTCCATGCGTTGTAAGGTGAATTTATGTGCTGTAATTCCCTCTTTTTTACATATCTTTTTGTTAAGTTTAAGTATCGTTTTACCACGTGTGTTTCTTCACGGAGTATTTGCTCTTATTCTGTTGTTGGTAACGGATATATTTTATTGATTGCCCGTTTTATCTGGCCGTTACTTATCTTAATTTTGAATATTCTGGCTTTATTGTCTTTTCCTTTCACTGTTTCTATTATTTTTCCCAGGCAGGTGCGCATTGCCCCTGTCATGCATACGCAGGCCATTCGCTGAAATTTTGCAATTGCTTCTTCACGGTGGTTAACCATGCTCTATCGATATTTCTATATTCAGTAAAAACGATGTTAAGCTAATGGGTCTGAAGGACTTTTTTTTGGTGATATCTTTCTTCCTTGCCTTGGGGATGAAGACCAGCCCTACTCCAAGCGATTGGTATATGTCCGAGCGCAAGACTACTTAGCATTTTCCTAATACAAGAGAGTAGCAAGTCCTGACTCGTTTGAAGAATAATTGGCAATATGACGTCTATTCCGGGAGATTTATAGGGCTGAAATGTCGACTTGGCACATGCCCAGTCGTCAATGGATGACCTATAGCAACTCCCACTGTCGACAGCGTCATTTTGAAGGGGAAATGCCTGAAAAATGCGTTTTAAACAGGAGCTCTATCTTTTGCATATTATTACTCATAAAAGAGTCATCTTTACGCAGCGACATGGATTCCTCTGATGAGACTTGCCAGTCTCTTAGGTGAGGTTTTAGGGTTGTCGGTGTGGATCCGACATTGCCAAGTTGTGAATGATATCTAAATATAAATTCTCTAATGTCCTCACCTCGTAGATTGATGTCGCTGCTACCCCATATCGCGTGGAGCGCATTGGCATCGCATCTTCTCCTTTGTGCAATATTCCACCAGTCTCTCCACCTCCGGCGGGCAGGCTCCGTCTTCTGCGAATTTTGCAGACACCGCTACCATAGAAACCATACTACTACTTGTTCGTAATAGTATTTGGACACAGTCTCTTGTGAAAGGAATATTCTGGGTACTGTTTCTCTTCGATCCCAGATTACCTTTCAATCGGCCGTATACAGGCCTTTCACTCCATCGTGCACCAATGGCACCTGTACTAGGGCTAGCCCAGTGTTGATGATTTTAGTCATCTATTGGGTGGTATGTCCCAGTGTGTCCTGCGATTAGGACCTGGGGTTGCCGCCGTCACCGTCACTCTTTAAAGTAACGTCGGCCTCAACCGTGTCTGTTTGCAGTTTCTCTGCCAGCTCCTGCGCGGACATTATGGTGTCCTTCTCTGGTTCCTCATAGAGTGTACTGTCTGCCATCTCCTCGTCTTCCGCAAGATCTTCGATCAAGTCGTTGGCTCTGCTCTGTGAAAGTGGTATCTGTGGTGAGAGTTCAGCTACATCACACTCCTTTTTCGATGGAGCAGGTGTTAGCCTTGCTCCACCTTTCTTCTTTTGTCCGCTTACCGGTATGTTCCCAAATCGGAAGCTGACTTGGTGACAGCGTTCGATTATTGCGTCTCTGGATACTTATCTATCCCGATAACTAGGAGGGCTCCTCCACCCTCGATCTACGTGTCTACCCCTATCCCATTCTGGCTTCTTAGCAAAGCCAGTAGGGATTCGGAAGTTCTGTCCTCACTTCTTGGACAGTATATCGTGATACAGGTGATATTATTTCATCGCCCACTTTGCAGTCGAAGGGTACACTCATCCATTTATGAAATGTCGGGGCAAAGGTTTTCAGCCAGTTCGCTGAGCTCTCATCTGAGCATTCTACGACCAGAAATCCGGCCCGAAAGTAAATGCCCGCAAATGAGATCAGTTTGTCCCATCGGTACGCAATAAGCTCATCTATAATGGCCTCTTCCAGCTTAGAAAGCTCTCCTTGATTGAGATTTGGGTTTTCCACCGGTAGCACGGCCACCTTCATATTTGAATATCCGATGCATTTCCCACCCTTGCCGCTGATGGTCCGCAGGCCGCACTCCTGACCCCCGGGCACACTCTCTTAGGAGTGGTCACCGGAGGCGTTAGAGTGCTGTTGTGTCTTTTGACAGCTGGTGCTGCTGCTGCTTGGTCCCACTGCTCCTTAGCCTTCTCAATGGCTTCCTCTAAAGTAAGCCCTTGCTAGAGGTACCCACTTGACCCTAGATCCGCAGAGGTTGCGACGGTTCGGGTCATCCAGCCCAGCGGGTTGTCCTCTTGGTGGAAAGAGATTTACTCTCTTTTATGCACTCTGATTCGTTACCGGTTGTCGACCACTACATTCCCGCGCAATGAAGTTGTGGCACGCTGAGCCTGCGGCGCTCTCCTATATGGTACTAAAGTAGCACATTGTGGAGGATGGTCTACCACATTAGACGACCTCCGCCCCTCGAGGGTTCAGTCCTCCAAATGTCTTGCGACATGCTCCGCGGGGAGATCCCCCGGTATGTTTATATTTTTTTGGACTTTTTATATTTGGTACTACAGAGAAGGTATGTCCGCCCGGGCAGAGATCCACATTACCCTTGTAAGGCTAATTAGAACAGGCGGTCTCCATTTGCTGAGCTCACCGTAAGAGACTGTGCTAGTTATTAACCAGAGGCCCCAGCCAGGATGACTCTCGGCACGGTCGGAGTCACACCTTAGTCCGGCCCTGAGTGAGATGTATGGTTAGGGAAGGGGTAGGTACAATCGTCAGTACGATTGAGATTATCGTACCCGCTGTTTGTCCGGAACTGCTTAGTTACGACAATTCTCGTATTATTCGCAGCTAACCTCCCCGAGGAGAGGCCTTTCGCGACCCGCCTGGTGGCCTCAGCTCAGCCCCATCCGAACCAAACTACAAGTTCTTTTGAATGTAAAATTACATCATTTTCAACACTTAATATTATCTTATTTATGATGCAACCTGTGATATTATCAGCTAACTGCAAGTCGCTCGGCAGATGGTGTGAAAACATATTTTTAATCACATCCAATTGATTGAGTGGGTCTGTGTATCTGCGCTATCTACAGCGTACGATTTTCTGTTTTTGTTGATTTATAATAAACAGTACTCTTAGTGACCCCCACATTTCATATTGACTACGATGATATGTATACATATATATATGTAAATATTTAAAATGCCTGCCTGTAATGTAATACATATATATATATATATATATATATATATATATATCTTTTTCATTTTGTTTATATATTCACGCAAAACCAAAAAAATATATATATATATAAATATATAATATATATAAAAACCAAAAGCCAATTTCGAGCTCTACTTAATTATATACGTTGGTAATATGTCACTGTTTAAACTACACCTCGCACAAGCATCGACCCTCACTATCGATCCTTTTCGCACTTACATAGGCCCTTACCAGCAACCATTCGCTCTCAAACCCTGCCACAATCGACCCCTTGAACGATTGAATCCATATTCGGGCACTTCTAGCTCTAATTAAATAACCTCACCAATTGTTCAACGAGTACCAGCACCATAATAAACCCAACAACGACCACAGATTAAAACAGGAGAAGGAACCGGAGCCTGAGGAGACGGATCGGAAACATGATAATGATCGTGTGAAATTAAGAATCATTTGGTGCTTTTTTTATTTTCTTCCCATCTTTCTTGAAATGTCAATGCATAAAGGAGTTAGACCAATTTCTTCATCATGTCCATAAAATGCAACTAAATTTAAGAGATGTACATCATACTTTACCATCTTTGAACATTGAGGAATAATATAGTTATTATATATATTACAAATTTGATTTTTAAGTAAGGTGTTTCAACGAAAGAACGAAGTGGAAAATATTCCTAATCTTATGAAGCCTATCCATGATTAACTATCAAGTTTAATTATATTACCATGTTGATTTAATATGCATTGGTTATCTGATTTTCTAATTTCTAAATGACATTTTATAATATCAATAGTGGTATTATCCATTATTCCATCGGGCATCAATAACTCAAACTGATCAAGCCTTTACTGGATATATTCCTAAAACGTTAGTAACTGAATCCATTCCTCTTTTCCAAATCAAATGAAATTATGTTGTTGATGCTGCATCCAAACAAACGGTGTAAATCGTCTCGTTGTTAAAAAACTACACTTCAATTTTAATTGTAGGTTAACAAAATACTCAAACCAAAGTGATTTCATGATCTGAAGTGTGTCCCTATTGATTATAAAGTTTTCTCAAACTTACTTTAAATTTAATTAAGATCGCTATTTAAGGTAATAAGTCTTTCAGTATATATTGGATTTCCTCAATTATTATTTGAGATAGAGCTAAAAACAGTTTTAACTAAATACTTAACTACAAATATAGTTGATTAGGAACAAGATCAAAGCTTAATTCACTTTCAAAACATTTTCACAAATTGTAGTATTCGTAAGAAATTTCAAAAACATAACAATTTATTTAACCTTTTTTTATTCTATTATTATTATTATTATTATTTGGGGTTTTGTGCACTGCGACCTATTGTGCCCTCCATCAAACCCAGTTCCTGAACGCATGTCAGGATCTTTGATGGGTAGAGGGCTGCTATGTCTTTGACATTCAGAGCATGCATCCATAGGATGCTGCATCTTCTCCTGGCAAGGGCGATGCATCCCGTTAGAATGTGAGTTGAAGACTCCTTTTCGATCTCACAAAACCTGCATTGATTGCTGCTACAGATACCCATTTTGGACAGGTGGCTTTTTAGTCTACAATGTCCTGTCAGTAGACCGACAAGTATCCTTAGCCTATTCCTGCCCATGGATATTATTTGCTTAAATCGTTTATGATTACAGCCGCATAAAAGTCGGAGTCCCGGTACTTACTCCCAGCTCCTTAGTCTCCTTTGTCTTTCTCATTCCTGAGTTGCAGCCGTATTGTGTGTTTACCTATGCCACAAAACGGTTCAGGCCCTATAAGGGGCCTCTCTGCACCCATTCTCGCCTGCTCATCCGCTGCTTCGTTCCCTGCTATGTCCCTGTGCCCGGGGACCCACCTTAGGGTGAGTCTGTTATAAGCCCCGAGTTGGTCAAGCTGGTATCGTATCTCTTGGACTAATTTTGAATTTACCTTCGTCCCATTTATAGCATTTATTGCTGCTATACTATCTGATAGGATAGATATATCCGCATTCCGGAAGTTGCGCTTTAGATTAAATTCCGCACACTTCCCAATGGCACATACCTCAGCTTGGAATATGCTGGTGTACATCCCCAGATAGTATAGTACCCGACGACCCACCATTCCCAGGCCCGTTCCCTGATTGGTGAGTGACCCATCGGTATACCATTTTAAGGTGTGCGATTTCATAGGTTAGATTTCATCTAATAATGTCCATTCCTTTTTGCAGCTCGTTTGAACTTTGAAATTCCGCTCGAATATATATTCTGGCTTCATTTAATCCCTAGGTTGCAACTGAAGGGGAAGTTCATCTGGAAGAAGTTCGGCATCTTTATGACTCAGTATGTGTCTGCTCCCAACTCCTTTTGCTGACATCCTTAAGATGGTAGCTTTCTGTTGGAGCCTTATGGTGTGATGGAGTGGCGTGAGCTCCATTAGGGCTTCCAGGGCCATTGTAGGGCAGGTGCGCATTGCCACTGTCATACATACGCAGGCCATTCTCTGCAATTTTTGCAATTGTTTCTTTACAGTGGCTAACCGTGCTCTATCGCCCCATGATATCACTCCGTAAGTCAGCATGGGTCGTACAATCATTAGGTATAACCATCTGATTATTTTTGGTGACGTACCCCATGATTTCCCTGCTATACTGCGACAGGTATAAAGCGCTGTAGAGCGAGGTATTTCACCTCGCTTGCTTGCTTCCTTGCTTATCTCTAATAGGCTTCATAAAAGCCGTATTTGTCTCATCCTCCGTAGCTTATACCATCTAGTAAAGGGGACAATGACTGTTTTAGTAGGGTTCAGGTTGAGTCCAACATCCCTACACCAACCACTCGTGATTTTCAACCCTAACTGGACTATGTCACAAAGTGCTTCTTCGTATTTGCCTCTTGCTATTATTACTATGTCGGCGGCGTAGCCTTGACATTGAATGCCTCTGGCAGAAAGTCTGTTAAGTAGATCGTCTACTAACAGACTCTAGAGTAGCGGAGACAGTACACCCCCCTGGGGGCAGCCTTTAGTGGTTACGACTGTTACCGTGCTGTTATGCGTCGATGCGGTTGCCTGTCTGAACCGCAACAACGCAAGTATCCACTTGCTGGTAGTTGGGTCCAGCCCCCTCCTCGAGTGAGTGGCCCCAATCGCATCGTGCGAAGTATTATCAAACGCGCCTTCTATGTCTAGAAAGGCACATATTGCTACTTTTTTGCTTTCAACTGCCACACCTAAGGCACGCCGAAGCTGATAAAGTGCAGTATCAGTTAACCTGCCTACTCTGTATGCATGCTGCGTTGGATGCAGCGGACTTTGCTTCAGCGGCCGCAGAGTGCTTCTGATATTATAGTCCTCAAGCTTTTCCAACGTTTTCAGTAAAAACGATGTTAAGCTGATGGGTCTGAAGGACTTTGGGTTGGTGATATCTTTCTTCCCTGCCTTGGGAATGAAGACCACCCTAGCTCTATTCCAAGCGATTAGTATATGTCCGAGCGAAAGGCTACTTAATAGCGTTTTCATAATACGAGAGAGGAGCAAGTCCTGACCCGTTTGAAGATTTATAGGGTTGAAATGTACCTATTGCCCATTTCAATCTCTCCACGGTGACTGTCGACTTGGCACATGCCCAGTCGCCAGTCGACAGTCTATACCAACCTCCACTGTTGCCCGCGTTTGAAGGGGTGTACTGCCTGGAAAATGCGTTTCAAACAGGAGTTCTAGCTTTTGGATATCATTGCTCGTAAATGAGTCATCTTTACGTTTCAATGATATGTTAGCTTCCGGTGCCCGCTTAACAAGCGCTCTGTGAAGCCTAGCACCTTCGCTGGTGCTTATGATGCTGTCACAGAAATTCCTGTAATTTGTCCGTTTAGCCTTCCCAATCGTATCGTGCCCAGTCTCCGTCTCTCTTAGCTGTGTTAACGAGATGGCGTGTAGTTCGACATAGCCTCTCAAGACTTACGTTCCACCAGGAGGCATCCTTCTCCATTTTTTTCCTCCCACTGGGCAATTAACTTCAAAAGCATCAATTATGCGTTTGTTCAGATTCCTTACAGCTCTCTCTAGGTCCAGTGAATTTTTTGGAATACCATACGCTTCACTGGTTAAATTGAGCTCAAGGGACCTCTTGAATCGTTCCCAGTTATTTTTCCTGGGGTTACGACTTGGCACACTACTATTCGTATTTAGTTGTAACCTAAATAGGATAGTTTTATAGTCCGACATAGATTCTGATGTCTAAGACTTCTTCCCTGATTCTATTTATAAATGTTGGTGTGGATCCGACATTGCCAAGTTCTAAGTTATATCTTAATATAAATTCTGTGAGGTTCTCACCTGGTATATTGATGTCGCTGCTGCCCCATATCGTGTGGTGCGCATTGGCATCGCAACCGATTAACACCGGCATCTTCTCCCTTGCACAATAGGCCACCAGTCTCTCCACCTCCGGCGGCGGGCAGACTACGTCTCCTGCGAAATATGCAGACACCGCTACCATGGAGACCGCGTTACTATTTGTTTGTAGCACTAACGGAACGCAGTCTCTGGTGAGGAACTCTGAAAGGATAGTATAATTAATACCCCTTCTCACCATGATGCATGCTCTGGGTGCTGGGTCTCTTTGATCCCAGATTTCCTTTGAATCGGCTGTGTACAGGCCTTTCACTCCATCGTGCACCCATGGTGTACTAGGGCCAGCCCAAGGGGCTGTTTTGTGAACGTCCTGGCTAAGATTGCGAAGCCGCCTTAGTGTGATGGATGTTCACTTGGGCTAGCCCAGTGTTGATGACTTCAGTCATCTATTGGGTGGTATGGCCCAGCGTGTCCGGAGATTGCGGCCTGGGGTTGCCACCATCACCGTCACTCGTTAAAGTAACGTCGGCCTCGGCCGCGTCTTTTTGCAGTTCCTCTGCCAGCTCCTGCGAGGACATTATGATGTCCTCCTCCCCTGCCTCTGGTTCCTCACAGAGCGTGCTGTCTGCCAACTCCTGGTCTTCCGCGAGGTCTTCGATCAAGTTGTTGGTTTAATTCGAGTGTTGGCTCTGCTCTGCGAGAGTAACAGTGGTGAGAGCCTCTGATACATCATAGCGGGTATTAAACTTGCTCCACCTTTCTTTTTAAGTCCGCTTACCGGGATATTCCGAAAACGGAAGCTGACTTAATGACCGTGCTCTATTATCGCGTCTCTGAATAGCTTATCTATCCCGATAACCAGAAGGGCTCCTCCACCCTCATTTCTCCTGGATATCACCTTCTAAGTGTCTACCTCTATCCCATTCTGGCTTCTTAGAAAAGCCAGTAGGGATTCAGAGGTTCTGTCCTCAGTTCTTGGACAGTATATTGTGATGCAGTGATGGGGTGATGGTATTTCATCGCCCACTTTGCAGTCGATGGGTACGCCCATCCATGAATGAAATGGATAACGCAAAAGTTATCAGCCAATTTGCTGAGTTCTCATCGGAGCATTCTACGACCAGAAATCCGGCCCGAAAGTGAATGCCCGCAAATGCGATCAGTTTATCCCATCGGTACGCAATGAGCTCATCAATGATTGCCTCTTCCAATTTAGATAGCTCTCCGTGATTGAGCAATACCTTTGGGTATTCCGCCGGTAGGACGGCCACCTTCACCTTCTTTGTCATATCTGCATACGACATTCGCGGTGCGGTGGATGTATTCGAGGTGTGGTTAGGGATGGGGTAGGTACACTCGTGCAGGGAAGTTTGGGGTTGTGTGAGGCTATGCTTTTGAGAAGGTGGCGGCACCAACTCCACGTCAGTACGATTTACATTATCGTACCCGCTTGTCTGTCCGGGACTGCTTATAACCTCCCCGAGGGGAGGCCTTTCGCTATCCGCAACCCGCGACCCGCCTGGTGGCCTCAGCTTAGCCCCATCCGAACCATCCCACAAGTTCTTCTGACCAGATTTTTTTTAATCTAAAAAAACTTTAAATTTGAAATATTTGAAAATTAAATTCAGAATGTATGTTCCTAAATATAATCGAACTAAAAAACCTATATAATTCAAAGTTGTATTTAACATTGTTCAATTTAGTTAATATTTCTACATGATACTTAGATTTAAGGTTATAATAAAATCTAATAAAACTCGTGCGGGATCCACAATCGGTGAAGACATTTAATTTCATCTCATTTATTCGTGGACATCCAAATTATTCATTGTTGATTATACACGTCTTTACTTTTAATTATACTATTTTTTATATCTCCCTTCCTGATTACTTTCATTCCATTAATAAGATCACGAAGCGAATTTAAAAAGTTAGAATTTACACCATTCCAACAGATATCGGTTGATTTTCAGTTTTTTGAGTATTGTTTGATAATCGGAAAAAGTCATATTATTAAAAACTGGAGCAAGCTCTTTGTATGAGACGACGTTTTTGAATTGAACTAATTTGCTCTGACGAGCATTTCTTTATTTATACAAAAATCTTAAATCTATATACATATGTAGTCGCAGTAGGCGACGCCATTTGGTGTAAGGCGAATTCATGTGTTGTACGGCGTAGTGGGCGACGCCATTAAAAGATATCTGAGCCTCGCAGCGTCGCATGATCGTACTTGAACATTCTTCGGGGGGCACATGTAACATTAATTATTTCCCTTTTTGTAAATATCTTTTTTTTTTTTATTTGCGGTTTTGTGCACTGCGACCTAGTTGGTCTATTGTGCCCCCTTCCGAGCTTATAGCTCCTCCATCAACCCCAGTTCCTGAATGAATGTCAGGATCTTTGATGGGTCGAGGGCTGCTATGTCTTTGACATTCACAGCATGCATCCCTAGGATGCAGCATCTTCTCCTGGCAAGGGCGATGCATCCCGTTAGGATGTGAGTTGAAGACTCCTCCTCGATCTCACAAAACCTGCATTGACTGCTGCTACAGATACCCATTTTGGATAGGTGGCTTTTTAGTCTACAATGTCCTGTCAGTAGACCGACAAGTATCCTTAGCCTATTCCTGCCCATGGATATTATTTTCTTAAATCGTTTATGATTATAGCCACTTAAAAGACATTTGGCTTGTCGGAGTCCCGGTGCTTCCTCCCAGCTCCGCAGTCTCCTTTGTCTTGCTTCATTCCTGAGTTGCAGTCGTATTGTGTGTTTACCTATGCCACAAAACGGTTCAGGCCCTATAAGGGGCCTCTCTGCACCCATTCTCGCCTGCTCATCTACTGCTTTGTTCCCTGCTATTTCCCTGTGCCCGGGGACCCACCTTAGTGTGAGTCTGTTGTGAGCCGTAACCGAGGACCCACCACTCCCAGGCCCGTACCCTGATTGGTGAGTGATCCATCGGTATACCATTTTATGGTGGGCGGTTTCATAGGTTGGATTTCATCTAATGATGTCCATTCCTTTTTGCAAATCGTTTGAACTTTGAATTTCCGCTCGAATATATCTTCCGGCTTCATTTCATCCCTAGGTTGTAACAGAAGGGGAAGTTCATCTGGAAGAAGTTCGGCATCTTTATGACTCAGTATGTGTCTGCCCCCAACTCCTTCTGCTGACATCCTTAGGATTGTAGCTTTCTGTTGGAGCCTTATGGTGTGATGGAGTGGCGTGAGCTCCATTAGGGCTTCCAGGGCCATTGTAGGGCAGGTGCGCATTGCCCCTGTCATACATACGTAGGCCATTCTCTGCAATTTTTGCAGTTGTTTCTTTACGCTAGCTAAACGTGCTCTATCTCCCCATGACATTACTCCATAAGTCAGCATGGGTCTTTCAATCATTAGGTATAACCATCTGATTATCTTTGGTGACGTACCCCATGATTTCCCTGCTATACTACGATATGTATAAAGCGCTCTAGAGCACTTCATTATCGTGTTTCGCACATGGGTGCCAAAGTTTAACCTGCTGTCAAATGTGACGCCGATGTATTTCACGTCCTAGCTTATTTCTAATAGGCTCCCTAAGAGCCGTATCTGTTTCATTCTCTGTAGCTTATACCGTCTAGTAAAGTTGACAATGACTGTTTTAGTAGGGTTCAGGTTGAGTCCAACCTCACTCATGATTTTCAACCCTAACTGGACTATGTCACAGAGTGCTTCTTCGTATTTGCCTCTTGCTATTATTACAATGTCGTCGGCGTAGCCTTGGCATTGAATTCCTCTGGCAGAAAGTGTGTTAAGTAGTTCGTTTACTAACAGACTCCAGAGTAGCGGAGACAGTACTCCCCCCTGGGGGCAGCCTTTAGTGGTTACGACTGTTACCGTGCTGTTATGCGTCGATGCGGTGGCCTGTCTAGACCGCAACAGTGCAAGTATCCACTTGCTGGTAGTTGGGTCCAGGCCCCTCCTCGAGAGAGTGGCCCCAATCGCAACGTGTGAAGTATTATCAAATGCGCCTTCTATGTCTAGAAAGGCACATATTGCTACTTCTTTGTTGTCGACTGCCGCACCTAATGCGCGCCGCAGCTGATAAAGTGCAGTATCAGTTGACCTGCCTACTCTGTATGCATGCTGCGTTGGATGCAGCTGATGTTATAGTCCTCAAGCTTTTCCAACGTTTTCAGTAAAAACGATGTTAAGCTGATGGGTCTGAAGGACTTTGGGTTGGTGATATCTTTCTTCCCTGCCTTGGGAATGAAGACCACCCTAGCTCTATTCCAAGCGATTAGGCTACTTAATAGCGTTTTCATAATACGAGAGAGGAGCAAGTCCTGACCCGTTTGAAGATTTATAGGGTTGAAATGTACCTATTGCCCATTTCAATCTCTCCACGGTGACTGTCGACTTGGCACATGCCCAGTCGCCAGTCGACAGTCTATACCAACCTCCACTGTTGCCCGCGTTTGAAGGGGTGTACTGCCTGGAAAATGCGTTTCAAACAGGAGTTCTAGCTTTTGGATATCATTGCTCGTAAATGAGTCATCTTTACCTTTCAATAATATGTTGTAAATATCTTATTCTTAGGTAATTGTTGCTGCTGTCATATTGCTCCGTCTATTTCTTCGCGGAGTTTTTTGCCCTTTCTCTTTTGTTGGTAACGGACATATTTTATTGATTGCCCGTTTTATATGGCCGTTACTTGTCTTAATTTTGCCAATTCTGGATTGTCTTTTCCTTTTTTTCCGAACCTCTAAACTCATTCGCTAAAAGTATCTTCATCTATCGAGCGATCCTATCTGTTTATGCACAAACATATTTTCTGGTGCGCTTATAAGTGGCCTACCCCCTAAGAAATGTCCAGCGGTAAGTACGTCGGTCTCATTCTTATTTTCCATAGGGACTAATGGACGTAAATTCAGCTCAACCTCTATGCGACATAGCAGTGTAGAAAACTCCTCATATGTGCAGCTATTGTTACCAAGAAACCGCTTTAGATGATACTTCATCGATCTGACGCCAGCTTCCCACAAACCACCCATGTGGGGCTCCCGGGCGAATAAAATGCCAAGTCATTCATATTTGGTTCGTTATCCAGTTTGTGTTGCAGTTCCACCACCTGCTCGACAGTGGCGCTGAACTTCTTCATCATCTCGCTCAGCTCATCTTTGTTTTCCTCGATCTGAGCCTGCAGTACGGCGCGATCGATTTGTGCCGCAAATGCACGTTTCTCAGCATCGTTGTGAGCCAAATGCGACTTCTTATGCATGATCTGCACATCGGCAAGCTCTGCCTCTGCGGTCTGGCGATCCAGATCATTTATGTACACAGTCTTTGGAACTTCTTGCCTAAACGTGAGTATATCTTGTCTCGATGAAGGTTGTAGATACAGAGTTATTGATTTTTCCCAACAAAATGTCAGCTTCCCATTTTAAATGCTCCTTTTCCTCCACATTTATTGCCCATGATTCGCATTTTCCTTTGACCTCGGTTAGCGTTTCTTGGGTCGCTCTCAAACGAATTTTCAACATAGTCTTCATATCCAGCAGTTCTTTTAGTGATGGATTAGGTAAGCAGCGTCCGGCTAGATCCATTACATCTTGAAGTTGGGTTTCATATCTTTTAATTCTGAACAAAAGGATGTCCGTTGGATTCACTGAAGGGTCCCTTCGATCAGCCTCGTCTTTGGATGGCTTAATCTCATCTTCTGACTGTTCAACAATCGTTTCCTACGATGATGACGGTCCCGTCTTAGCAAGATCCATTCTCTTCTTCTTTTTGTACGACGTAAATTCAGCCATAGTTGTGTCTAATTGTTTCTCACTATAATATTCTTTATCGATAGTGCCGCTTTTCATTAGCTTCGAGTTGTTCAGCGTCAGCTCGGCTATAATATCTTCAAACAAGTGCAAGCTTGCATCTTGATCGATTAATTTTCTTAACTCTTCCATGAGTTTCGATTGAACTTTCAGTAGTAGCTCAATTTGCTTTGATGTTTTTGCTTTTATCATTTCTTTAGTTTTTCTTTGCAAACTATTTTCAGATTCGACATTTAGTTTCGAAATCTGAATCCGGCTCGAAGGACCAAAAAATGTGCTGTAAGGTGAAGAAAGCGTTGCAGTCGCAGTAGTTGGTGTAAGGCGAATTCATGTGTTGTAATGTCAATTAAAAATCTGATATCGATTGGTCCTCTTTAAAAGACTCATTTTGATGTGTTAAACATATAACAACAATTAGTGCTTTTTCTTTAAATTCCATAGGTGTTATCAAGGGCTTAGACTGCTTCAAATAGTAACCTGCTTGAAAATTTGAAACTTAAAACTTAAAAATTGATCACAATTAAAATTTTTATTAATATCATCATAGGGATACGACTGAGAGCTCAAATGCACTTTCAACTTTCAAGTTTCAAGTAGAAAGCCTGTTATTGCAAGCCGAGAGCGTTCTCTATTTGCTGGATGCTTAACATTTTACACATGATGAGTACCTTTGGATTGAGATAACAATCCCAAAACGCGGAATGCTACTGGTATTTATATTTAACATTACAAATTTCTTCTCAACACTCAGAGTAATATGTGGTACTTCCCACGTAATATATTATAAATTTAATTTATGCTCAGCATATTTCAGTTTACTATGATATACATATACATTTAGTTGTAAGAAGGATTAGCTCATGTTTACAATTCAATATGACTTTGTTTTTTAAGACTAAAAAATCCCAGCAGATATATGAGTGGAATAGAGAAATTAATATATCCATTATTTGTTATTTGTTTGTTTTATTCAAGGAAATATAGTTTGTAAGGTTTGTGAAGTATCAACAAATCTAGTTGGATTAATTTCAATTCCATTCAACTCATACCGAATCTCGTTGAAAAGATAGCTCATGCAATTTTTTTTTTTTTTATTTTGTTTACCGCCTCCAGTAGGTGTTAGGCACAGAAATGAAGCCCTCAACATTAATATAACTCTGATTCTGGATTGCGATTCTAACATCGAAATTGCTATTAAATGATTGGAAATAAGGATAGTAGTTATATTGTTCCACTTTGATTAAATTCTCATCCGAATATAGTTTGTCTTGAACAGTTAATTTAATAGTCACTGTTCTCTAATTTTTAGATGCAATGACTTGAAAAACTATTTGTACTGAATTGTAAGTATTGTCCTTTGCGTTCGTCTTTCTTCTGCAGTATAAGTTAAAGTGATTGATCATAGAGGATAACATATATTTTTATTATAAACAATTATTTTTGTTGTTTTAAATGTAACCAAAGTGTAACACTCTCATTAAGTTAATTAACTAAATTTTCGTTTTTATCAACAATCCGTATAATAAATGAGTGTATCTCTTTCGTGTTTGCTGTGAAATAAATAAGCTTACAAGGCTTCTGCCTCATTTTATATCCTGGATGAAGAATTAAAACAAGCATATGAAAAACATTACTTGATAGACATATGACCCGCTCACAATGTTATATTCGAATTGTATTTACGTTTAAATATCCACAGGCTGGTCTGAGATATGTATAGAATTCGACTTTAGTACCTTTTTCTTAAATACGAATAATTGAACGATGGTATTGTCTTTGTTAAAATATATAGGTTGTTCTTTGTTCGAAATTATTAATTGAAGCGCATTCTTGTTACTTTCAATGAGAGGGATATTTATTTTATTTGCTTCCTTTTTCTCTATTTTCTCAATAACAACAATTTTTATATCGCTAAGCTTGTCAGATCTCATAGTTATTTCAACAACATGTTCTTTCAATATGAAATAATTTATTATTATCATTATTCATTTTCTAGGTGATCTTCCTTACTTATTCGCACAAAATCAAACTTTTCCTTCCAACAAAATTTAAGATTATCTTAATTTCATTTAAATTTATATATGCGACTACCTGATCTTCACAAGTTTCATATTTAGTTCATCTTGTCTGAACATTATTAGATTTGCATTATCATGCGTGTACACGTTTGACATTATTAAAACGCATCAATGTCACCTTATACATACATATAGTATGCACGAATATTATTTTATTTTTCTCATGAAACGTCATCAAGTATCATTAACGAGTTCTTTTTGGCTTTACTTAGTGAGACGACACTTTCATTTTCCAATTTCCCAATTGTTTTATTGGGTTGACGGGAGTTTTCAAGTATTCATATTTCGGTTGATGTAAAAACTTTAAATATAAATAAATATTTTCAAACTTTAGCCTATTTTGACATTCAATCAAACTGATCATTATATTTGTTTTCCCACAATTAGAAGGTCCAACGATTAGGGCTCAAATTGAATTGGGTAATAATCTGCTATGTCAATATTCCTCACTTCATTATTCGTTTTATTTTTTTATTAATCTCATATCAGATATTGTTTTTTCAGCAGACTTTAACATCCAAAAATTGACCACACTCTTTGTAAGTGGGAATAGTCCTCAGCTAAAAATTCTTTATTAGTTAAAATGTTAAAGTGTTTTCCTTGGGAGGAAGAGCTGACTCATGCATTACAACCTGACGGAATATATAGCTTAACATAACATAACATAACATTCTATATATAGAGTGCTACTAAGTGCATCTAAACTTGGAGCCTTGTATCGAATTTTTTCATGGGATGCAATATTAATTTTGAAAGTAAAATAAACAAATAAATTGTGCATTGAGAATGGTGAGGATACTCTTAAACTCTGTATATACAACAAAAGGTACTTCTAAACTACGATTATAATTTTTAAACCTAAGACTTGCCTTGTCTTCGAATGGGAGCTTTTACAACTCCTTTCCACAGTCTTCACGATGTTCGGCATGCATCCTCTTAATATGTGAGAAATTTAGGCTTGTAAAGCTGAAGTAAAGTTGAGCCTTGTGTGATGTAATTCGACGCCTTAGTATATGGAAAAAAATGATATGTCACAAAACATACATTTTTTTTTATTTTTTCAAAATGTTACTTTGACAATTTTTTTATTCTCATGCTTTCAACAGCATGAGACTTATGGGTCTATCTTTTTCCACCTCTGTGACGTATAACAGGCCGTTGACTGTACTCGTCTGAGAGTTTCATCTATTATTATTTATGAACACTTAATGCTGTCTTAATGCTGTCGATTGATTATTTGTTGGTGCTTTAAGGGCTGATTTAAAACAAAATGTATCGTTATTTTTTACATTGATTATAGCTTTTGTGCTTCTCAAAACTTTAGGCGTTATATTATAATTTTAAATTATTAATAAGTTTAATTGTTAATATTTATCTATAGCCTTTATATTTGTGTCATTGTCAAGCCGCAGTCGTTCTTCTGGAATGCTTCCATTTTTGTGCATATAATAACTGAGTTATTTTTTATGATCTTTTTTAAAACAGTTGATGGTTTTACGACACACATATTTGACATATGTGTTTTTATTGTTATTTCCATCTCATCATTGGTGAATTTAATGTACTCTACAAAGAGCTCTGAATTCATTGTGCAGGCTGTGTGTTTGATTAACACATTTCGTTTAAAAAACTCTGCTGGTTCTACTAGATTGTTGTGCTTATGAAAATGTGAAAATCTTGTGTTTGAAACCGCTCGAAATAACTTTTACCTTGGTATTCACAGGTGTAAACACAAGCATCTTATGTGAATTGGATAGAAGATGCGCGCCCTCTTTTGAAGATTCCTTTTGAATATGGAAAGGTGTGCAGAGTTGGTAGTTGGTGGTGGAGTTGGCGCTATTGGCATTCGAACCGACCTTACTGATTAAGTAGATCGATTTGTTGATGTAGTTAGAATGACTCTGACTTTAGGCCGAGTTACTTCGGGCGATGTACATTGTTGTTGTTTTCAAAAGACATGTAAATTTTTATTTATGTTTTTCCACTTTTAAAACACAAAACGAAAGAGTTGATGAATGAAGAGTTCGAAAACTACGTCTACTTTTAAAAATTATAATCTATAATCTTAGCTGTCTTAGGCAAAGAGAGTGCACTAGAAAATGGGAGAGAAAAAAGCAAATACAAAAAGGAACCAGCATTTGGTAGAGGTACGTGCGAAGTAGCTGCTCAACAATAGTTAATATAAGATATTATTTAATTATACAGTGGGAAAACATTCAGGCATGAGGTTTTCTATGAATTATAACCAATGACAGAGAAGAGAAGAAGAGAAGAGAAGAAAAGAGAATCGAGAATTTCTTTTCCACCCTCATAAACGAAATCATGTACCAGAAATGTGCGACGGGTTCTATCCGAAAGTCCACTTGATTCAAGTCTATAAGCTACAGGCTACTCGCTTGTACACAATCTCCTCATTACAAAATACAATCACGTACGCACACACAAGTAAACCCACACTCATAAATAAATAAATCTTTTCGTGCACACAACTGCGATAGGTGCATACCGATCTTCAAGACCAAAGGTTACAGGTTAAATGCCTTGCACAGAAACTTCTCCTTAAAAAATATAAAAGGGTTTGGCGGTAATGGATTGGATAAGTATAAAAAATACTGGTCGACCAGTCAGTCCAGAGCAAGTGGCTCAAATTCTAAGATTTCAAAAATCCGCACAAGTAAGCCGACAGCAGCGTGCCAACAACCTAATGCAGACAATGCTAAACGATGCAAAACCATTATTCCGCAAGCCCTATGTTGGATTCAATGTTGGAAGCTGTTATGTACTGCTTAGCCTTGGATTGGTGTAAGAATTACAATTATTATTTTGAATAAATATATGCTAGCCTTATTATTTTACTTTCACAGGGCCAATGGACTTGGTATTTGGTACACTGCAATGCGGAATCGATCAAACATGCGTCAGGGTAACAATACGGATATGACATTTTGTAAAATACTATTTAGCACGAATACAAATGATTTACCGGACAGTGAGGAAGATCTAGTAATCGTAATCCATCTAACTGTTTAATACCTTCAGGCAATGCGGAATCGATCAAACATGCGTCAGGGTAACAATACGGATATGACATTTTGTAAAATACTATTTAGCACGAATACATATGATTTACCGGACAGTGAGGAAGATCTAGTAATCGTAATCCATCTAACTGTTTAATACCTTCAGGCATGTAACGACGGCTTTATAGGCTTCAATGACTCTCTTGTATTAGGCCTTACTTATATAATTCTATACAATATTTGCTGGTTCATGTTTTTTTTTACCACGGAAGTCTATATTTGTTGGCGCCCTCGTCATCTTTTCGTCCTGTGGGATTGCTATGATTTTTGTTAAAGGCCGCTGGCTGCAACTCTTTAGCTTGATTTTATTTATATCTTCGCCTGGAGTGGTCATTAGTCTATTGGGTGGAGCACTGCTTGAATTTGTTTCGACGAGCTTGTGTGCTAAGGCTTTATGTATTAGTTTGATGTGGTGTCGCTGGAGTGCAGTAGTGGGTACAACAATCGTTGGAATTTATATGGAAAGAAGCTGTGAGATGACATTTATGATTATTGCCATATTTCCTACATTTTTTATCTTTACAGTACCTGCTAGCATTGAGGGCTTCTTACCGCTATAGATACATGAAAAATTATTGTTATCTAACTTGTAATTGCATTTAATACAATAAAAACTAATTAATATTTTTTTCCTTAAAAAGTTATGTCAAATAATATATCAAAAATCTATAAACACTGAATGAACTATTTATTTTGTAAGCTCCATGCATTTAGTAAAGGCATTCTACTTATCTTAAAGCGGAAATAATGAATTTACTGTAGTGAACAAAACACCAAACATAAAAATTCAACGTCAATAAAGCGCAAAGAGTTAATCAAAACACAAACGTCGTGTTGCCTGTCCCTCTGCCCGTCTGTGTGAACACAACTTTTTTGACACCCTTACAGATACAGATTTGAAACTTGGAACTTATACTGGGCCAGCCTCACACAAAGTGTAAGAACTGGAGTGCTACTTACTTTAGTTACATATTTCCCACAATTTAAAAGTCAGCTTACCAGGTTTGTTTGATACGTTGTTGGCAATGTTCTCCGGCATAAGCAACGCCCAACTACGCGGCGCCCGCCCCTTAACATTTTATGTGACAATACCTTCCCCAGATTATGAGTTAGAATCGTAAAATTTGGACAGCAAGAACTCAAACTTCTCAAGCCTTAACTGGATATATTCCCAAACGTTAATAATTGAAGCCATTCCTCTTTTCCAAATCCAATGAAATTGCGTTTATGTTGCTGCATCCAAACCATTGGTGTAAATCGTCTCGTTGTTGAAAAGCCACACTTTAACTTTATTTGTAGGTTAACAAAATACTCAAATCTAAAAATGATTTCGTGATTTTTTAATTTTTTTTGAATTTCTAGTTTTTTTTATCTGAAGTGTGTCCATATTGATTGAAAAGTATTCCCAAATTAAGTTGGAATTGAGTTGTGATCGCTAATTAAGGTAAAGAGTCTAGTTCATGTTTCTCAGTAAATTGTATACATTGGATACAAAATGATTAAGATTAACAGAACTTCGTGTGTTATTCTTGACTATCAGTATATATTTGGAAACGAGAGACTAATATTTGTAAAAGAATTAGGTTTCATGCAAGCCGGATCAATTGCACCGAATTTCTTTCACTACAAGCCTCCCTAAGTTATAAAAGAGCTGGATGAATTAACTAAAAAACCATAAAAATAACTAAACAGTATGTCGATGGATTGGATTGGTGTGATGGAGACATTTCTTATTGTTGGAGCGAAAATCCTATCCCCGCGTCAGGTAATGCCTGGATAAGAAAATAAAACTGAGTCGCACCAGCGTTGTGTACTCAAGCGAAGTTTATTCAAGACTTTTAATTAACACTAAAGCTATCGATCATATGGGACTTAACATACATATGTTACTGATGCACGGTTGCATTGAATGTAAAATAACATTATTTTCAACACCCTTCCACAATGCAATCGTGCTTACAATTAAATTTATACTTCGCCTTTTTTAGCAGCAACACTTCCCCCTGATTTCCTTCAGAATATCCTTGCGGTTGCTTCATATAAACAGTATCCTTTAGAACATCCAGTCGTGCCTTAAAACGCTCTATTTAGCCGTGAGCATCTCGCTTCAAACTGTAGACCCATTTGCAACCAATTGCACGATGACCTTTTGGTAAATCTGCCAGCTGCCATGTTCGATTCGTAATCAAAGCCTCATACTCCTTTTGCATTGCTTCTTGCCAAAACGAAGCATACGAACCGCTTATAGCTACCTAGTAGGTTGCTGGAATGGGTACCTCACTTGTATCCATAGCGCTGAGTATATTATATTGCTTCCTTGGGCGTCCAGGATTACCCGTCCTAAGCAATTTCGGTCTATCAGGTCCTGTGGGATCTGCTCTTCCTCCAGCTTTGCGTCATCTTTAGCACTTTCAAAGGTTTCAGTCCGCGTTACTTTGATCCGTAGCATCTGACCCGAGATGTGATGTCTTCGCCGCTGGAGTCAACTTCATCACCATCATCCCCTTCGTCAGCTTGCTCTACTCGATGCCGACAACTGTCTTGGATTCTGCATCGTAGAGCCGATAGCCTTTTGCCTGCATTGAGTATCAACCATGCGGTATTCTTTCCCTTTGGGCTTAAATTTGCTCTTGTGACGACCCTTGTCCAGTGCCACTGCAATGGAACCAAAAACCTTTAGGTGACTAATCGATGGTTTCTTGCCAGTCCACGCTTCCATTGGAGTCATCCCGATCAGTGCCTTTGTGGCTGCACGATTGCGTAAATACACCGCTGTGTTTACTGCCTCTGCCCACAGTGACTGATCCATGCCTGATTGATCCAATAAGCATCTGGCCATCTCCACAAGCGTACGATTAGCTCGTTCACCAACACCATTTTGTTGCGGAGTGTACGCCACCGTCAATTGCCATGCAATTACCATGGTTTTCCAAAAACCCGTTGAACGTTTTGTTAAGATATTCGCGTCCATTGTCGCTGCGAATACATTTGATCATCCTTCCAGTTTGACGCTCTACCAGATTTTTGTACTCCACGAACATTCGGAAAACCTCGTCCTTTCCTTTCAGGAAATATACAAAAATCCGCCTTGACTTGTCATCAATAAACGTGAGGAAATACTTAGAGCCGCCAAGAGACTCCGTTTCGAAAGGGCCACACACATCAGTGTGCACCAGTTCCAGAAGTTCCTCCGCTCGGCTTTCTGTTGATCCCGGAAATGGCTGCACGTGAACCTTGTTCAGCATGCACGTCTTGCACGACACCCGTTGCAACACGTCAACATTTTCCATTCCTCGCACCAGCGTCTTGTTTGCCATTTCACGCAAACTATCTTAATTCAGATGACCATATCTGTTATGCCACAACTCGCCGTCCGACTTAACAGCTGCATAACATCTGCTACGCTGACTTTCAAACGTATACAGATTTCCTCTACTCGTTTGGCCTCGAGTATACATTCGCCGCCTTGGAAAACTCGTGCACAGCTCGCATCGAAATGTACCTTACACTTCATTGTCCCACGGCATGAAATTGCCCGTCAACTTTGGTGCGTACAATACGTTGCGTAGTACCAGTGTGCACAAATCCGTTTTCATTTTTACTTCACCTCTGCCTTCTGCTTGCAAGGTGCCGGCGTCCGCCAAACAGATCGTTTCGGTATGCGCCTCGAACTTTGAAAACATTTGCTTATCGCAACACATATGACTTGTCGCTCCACTGTCCAAGCACCAGCTGAGTTTCTTAAAACTGCTTACATCCAATGCGTTCAGTAAGCTGCAATTCCTTTGTCCGGTCGATATTACATCATTCTTGGGAATTAGTCTGCGACAATTCGCTTTGATATGCCCTGTTTCACCACATTTGTAACAGGCGATCTTTTTCAAATTTTTTCTTTGTGGTGACCTTCGCAGTAGCGTTATGCCGTTGTCTAACTGTGAAGACCTGCGCGATATCGCTCTGCTTCTCTGCGCCTTCTTTCCTCTCGCCTTCTTCCTTCAACTTTATGCACAGAATTTCGAACGCTGGCAGACTGTCGCGCGTCTCGATGGCGACAACGAAATTCTCATATGTGTCTGGAAGGCTGGAAAGCAAAATAATGACTTTGAGCTCGTCAACTATTTTTATTCCAACTCCGGCAAGCTGATCCACGATTTCGTTAAATGTGATCAAATAGCTAGCCATGCTTTGCCCCTCCGCCATGCGAGAATTGAGCAACTTTTTGTAAAGCGAGACTTTACGAACCGGCCCGCTTGGCTGATGGACTTCGCGCAACTTAATCCATGCCTCCTGCGACGTTGTGCAATTCTTGATGTATCCCAATTGCGAAGTTTTAACACTTAGCGTGATCGTTACCAATGCCTTACGATCCAACGCACTCCAGTTAACATTTTCGCCCACATCAGACTGTTTTAAATCCCCCGACGCAACATCCCATAAATCCGCATGCACCAACACGCTTCGCATCTGTATGCACCAAGAATCATAATTCTTTTCTTCAAGCTCTCTATTTGGTACAGCCCACTCATGTTTATTATTTGCGACGCAATTTACTTTTTACACACACGTAACTGCCGATTTGTCTTTTATTTAATACGAGTTCGTAACTCTGGGTATCAGGTCCAAATAAACCGTAAACAATCTTATCAGGCCTCGAGCTCTGGGCCCATAACCTGTTGGAGCGAAAATCCGTTCCCCGCGAATGCCTGGATAAGAAAATAAAACTGAGTCGCACCAGCGTTGTGTACTCAAGTGAAGTTTATTCAAGACTTTTAATTAACATTATAGCTATCGATCATATGGGACTTAACATACATATGTTACTGATGCACGGTTGCATTGAATGTAAAATACCATAACAGTTTTTATCTAATTATTTAACTACAAATATAGTTGATTTAGAACTAGATCAAAGTTTAAGTCACTTTCAAAACTTTTTCAAAAATTGTACAATACATAAGAAAATAACAAACCAATGTGCACTAAACAATTTATTTAAGTTCTTTGTAATCTTAGAAAGTTCTAAATTTGAAATATATAAAATTAAATTCAGAATGTAATTTAAAAATTAAGTTTTACTTTATTCAATGTAGTTATTCGTTCTAGATGACACTGAAATTTAAGTCTATAGTAAAATCTAGTACAACTCGTGCATTTCTTAAAGCATGTAAAATAGTTGTTATTTCCATAAAATCATCGAATGTCGACAGCTACTTGATTTTCCATTAAAATGAATTAAACAATACGTTAATGGTGAATACTCAACTAACCGATCATGCATAAGGGCTTGTCCTGCACTCGACGAACGGTTCGGTTCAGCTCAACTTTATCGATGAAGTGTTGTTATCAGCAAGTTACCTTCCAAGTTTGTTGAGTCTATCTTCAAAAATGAATGCGTATTTATCGATTTATATATTTCGAAAAATCGGCTTTTGCGATTATTTGCGCAGTACCAGTATTATATCTACCAAATTTTACGATTCTAACTTATAATCTGGGGAAGGTATTGCCACTTAAAATGTTAAGGGGCGGGCGCCGCGTACTTGGGCGTTGCTTATGCCGGAGAACATCGCCAACAACGTATCAAACAAATCTGGTAAGCTGACTTTTAAATTGTGGGAAATATGTGGCTAAAGTACGTAGCACTCCAGTTCTTACACTTTGTGTGAGGCTGGCCCAGTATAAGTTCCAAGTTTCAAATCTGTATTAGTAAGGGTGTCAAAAAAGTTACGTTCACACAGACGGGCAGAGGGACAGTCAACACGACGTTTGTGTTTTGATTAACTCTTTGCGCTTTATTGACGTGGATTTTTTATGTTTGGTGTTTTCTTCACTACAGTAAATTCATTATTTCCGCTTTAAGATAAGTAGGATGCCTTTATTAAATGCATGGAGCTTACAAAATAAATAGTTCATTCAGTGTTTCTATAGCGGAAAGAAGCCCTCAATGCTAGCAGAAACTGTAAAGATAAAAAAAGTAGGCAGAGTGTTAATACCATTAACATTCTTACTCATCGGAAATATGGCAATAATCAGAAATGTCATCTCACAGCTTCTTTCCACATAAATTCCAACGATTGTTGTACCCACTACTGCACCCCAGCGACACCAAATCAAACTAATACATAAAGCCTTAGCACGCAAGCTCGTCGGAACAAATTAAACAGTGCACCACCCATTAGACAAATGACCACTCCAGGCAAAGATATAAATAAAATAAAGCTAAAGAGTTGCAGCCAGCGTCCTTTAACAAAAATCATAGCAATCCCACAGGACAAAGAGTTGACGAGGGCGCCAACAAATATAGACTTCCGTGGTAAAAAAAAACATGAACCAGCAAATATTGTATAGAATTATATAAGTAAGGCCTAATACAAGAGAGTCATTGAAGCCTATAAAGCCGTCGTTACATGCCTGAAGGTATTAAACAGTTAGATGGATTACGATTACTAGATCTTCCTCACTGTCCGGAAAATCATTTGTATTCGTGCTAAATAGTATTTTACAAAATGTCATATCCGTTTTGTTACCCTGACGCATGTTTGATCGATTCCGCATTGGCAAATACTAAGTCTATTGGCGCTGTGAAAGTAAAATAATAAGGCTAGTATATATTTATTCAAAATAATAATTTTAATTCTTACACCAATCCAAGGCTAAGCAGTACATAACAGCTTCCAACATTGAATCCAACATAGGGCTTGCGGAATAATGGTTTTGCATCGTTTAGCATTGTCTGCATTAGGTTGTTGGCACGCTGCTGTCGGCTTACTTGTGCGGATTTTTGAAATCTTAGAATTTGAGCCACTTGCTCTGGACTGAGTGGTCGACCAGTATTTTTTATACTTATCCAATCCATTACAGCCAAACCCTTTTTTGCGTCGCAACAGAATAAAAGCTATTACGCTAGTGAGTGTTCAAAAAGTATCAGGAATTTTGAATTTTCGCGGGTTACGTATATTCGAATTTTGTGGCGTTATGTTGGTACTCATGTCTCTCACTTATGCCGACAAGCTCGGCCATTTTGAATGTTCACTTAATTGTTGACAGCTGCTTTGCTTGCACGTGTTTTGGATCGTCTTCGATTCTTATTTTATTCAAAAAAATGGATCAAAGAACCTGTATCAAATTTTGTGTGAAAAACGAAATTAAGTGCGCGGATGCATTCCGAATGTTGACTGTGGCATACGGAGAAGCTACCTTGCACCGAAGCAACGTTTATCGGTGGTACAAAATGTTCTCAGAAGGCCGAGAAGATGTGAACGACGAAGAGCGTGCCGGACGCCCGAGCACTTCAACAACAGACGAAAAAATTAATGAAGTGGAGAAAATGGCATGAGCCAATCGATATGTCTAGGTCCTCAGCAACTTCTCTAACGGTGATTCGACGATTGGCCAATACCATATTTTGTATTTTGTGAACCTACAATTAATGTTAAATGCTTTTCAGCAGCGAGACGATTTACACCAATGGTTTCGATGAGTTCTTGATGCAATAATGGATAATCCCAAGTTTGAGACAAGGAATATTTTTCACCTCATTCTTATGTTGGAACACGTTAACTAAGAATCCAATTTGTAATACATAAAAACTATATTATTCACAATTGTTTAAAGATGGGAAAATATGGTTTTTAGATTTAGATGCATTTTTTGGACATGAAGCAGAAATTGACGTAACTCGTTTATGCTTTAAAATTTCAAGAAAAATGGGTAAAGAAATAAAAAAAGATGTAAACCAGTATAGACAAGTTTTACAAAAGTAAGTGACACAATTATAGACACCTTAAAAATAAAGTAAAATAATTCTTTAGTTGCATTTCTGCTTTTGAAGAACACACAACAGAATTGGTCTAATTTCGAAATTTGGATTTAAACAAATGCTAGGAAAATTGATGATTTCTTCAAGGAGTTTGAGGATGTGCTTTTTCCTGAGTATTCCAAATTGTTGGAGGAATATCGAGATTTTTTCTTGAGGTATGAAAACTATCGTTTAATACAATCAAAACATGGAAAGCACTTGACGGTGTGCTCATGGTCCACAAATGACGATAGTGGTGGAGTTGATACTTGTGCTTGTCACTACTTTGTATCATATAAGAAAAACTGGATCGCCTAATATTTCAATATGTTAAAAATAATGTTATTTTACATTCAATACAGCCGTGCATCAGTAACATAAGTATGTTAAGTCTCTTATTAATCGATAATTATAATGTAATTTGACAGTCTTGAATAAACTTCGCTTGAGTACACAACGCTGGTGCGACTCAGTTTTATTTTCTTATCCAGGCATTCCCTGACGCGGGGAAAGGATTTTCGCTCCAACAGGTTATGGGCCCAGAGCGCGTGGCCTGATAAGATTGTTTACGGTTTATTTGGACTCGATATCCAGAGTTACGATCTCGGATGAAATAAGAGACAAATCGGCAGTTACGTGTGTGTAAAAGTGAATTGCATCGCAAATAATAAACATGAGTGGGCTGTACCAAATAGAGAGCTTGAAGAAAAGAAGTATGATTCTTGGAGCATACAGATGCGAAGCGTGTTGGTGCATGCGGCTCAATGGGATGTTGCGTCGGGGGATTCAAAACGCAGTAATGTGGGCGAAAATATTAACTGGAGTGCGTTGGATCGTAAGGCATTGGCAACGATCACGCTAAGTGTTAATTTCGCAATTGGGATACATCAAGAATTGCACAACGTCGCAGGAGGCATGGATTAAGTTGCGCGAAGTCCATTAGCGGGCCGTTTCGTAAAGTCTTGCTAAACAAAAAGTTGCTCAATTATCGCATGGCGGAGGGGCAAAGCATGGCGAGCTATTTGATCACATTAAACGAAATCGTGGATCAGCTTGCCTGAGTTGGAATAAAAATAGTTGGCGAGCTCAAAGTCATTATTTTCCTTTCCAGCCTTCCAGACACATATAAGAATTTCGTTGTCGCCATCGAGACGCGCGACAGTCTGCCAGCGTTCGAAATTCTGTGCATAAAGTTGAATGAAGAAGGCGAGAGGAAAGAAGACGCAGAGAAGCAGAGCGATATCGCGCAGGTATTTACAGTAAGACAACGGCATAACGCTACTGCAAAGGTCACCACAAAGAAAAATTTGAAAAAGATCGCCTGTTACAAATGTGGTGAAACAGGGCATATCAAAGCGAATTGTCGCAGACTAATTCCCAAAAATTATGTAATATCGACCGGACAAAGGAATTGCAGCTTACTGAACGCATTGGATGTAAGCAGTCTTAAGAAACTCAGCTGGTGCTTGGACAGTGGAGCGACAAGTCATATGTGTTGCGATAAGCAAATGTTTTCAAAGTTCGAGACGCATACCGAAACGATCTGTTTGGCGGACGCCAGCACCTTGCAAGCAGAAGGCAGAGGTGAAGTAAAAATGAAAACGGATTTGTGCACACTGGTACTACACAACGTATTGTACGCACCAAAGTTGACGGGCAATTTCATGTCGGTGGGACAATGAAGTGTAAGGTACATTTCGATGCGAGCAGTGCACGAGTTTTCCAAGGCGGCGAATGTATACTCGAGGCCAAACAAGTTGGAAATCTGTATACGTTTGAAAGTCAGCGTAGCAGATGTTATGCAGCTGTTAAGTCGGACGGCGAGTTGTGGCATAACAGATTTGGTCATCTGAATTATGATAGTTTGCGTGAAATGGCAAACAAGACGCTGGTGCGAGGAATGGAAAATGTTGACGTGCATGCTGAACATGGTTCACGTGCAGCTATTTCCGGGATCAACAGAAAGCCGAGCGGAGGAGCTTCTGGAACTGGTGCACACTGATGTGTGTGGAAACGAAGTCTCTTGGCGGCTCTAAGTATTTCCTCACGTTTATTGATGACAAGTCAAGGCGGATTTTTGTGTATTTCCTGAAAGGAAAGGACGAGGTTTTCCGAAAGTTCGTGGAGTACAAAAATCTGGTCAAACTGGAAAGATGATCAAATGTATTCGCAGCGACAATGGACGCGAATATGTGAACAAAACGTTCAACGGGTTTTTGAAAAACCATGGAATTGCACGGCAATTGACGGTAACACTCCGCAACAAAATGATGTTGCTGAACGAGCTAATCGTACGCTTGTGGAGATGGCTAGATGCTTATTGGATCAATCAGGAATGGTTTTTGTGCAGCCACAAAGGCACTGATCGGAATGACTCCAATGGAAGCGTGGACGGGCAAGAAACCATCGATTAGTCACCTTAAAGTTTTTGGTTCCATTGCAGTGGCACTGGACAAGGGTCGTCATAAGAGCAAATTTAAGTCCAAAGGGAAAGAATACCGCATGGTTGGATACTAAATGCAGGCAAAAGGCTATCGGCTCGACAGCGTGTTGCGTGAAATTGGTTTCATTGCATGCGACAATGCGCCATGCCTTTATAAGCGAAAGAAAGGTGATTTGTCACTAATCCTTGTTTATGTTGATGATCTCCTTATAGCGATATCGCGAAATCGTCAGCATTAAGGCTGATATTAAGAAGTCGTTTGAGTGCAATGACAAGGGGCCACTAGAACTGTTTCTTGGCAAGGAAATTCAACGTGAGGGTGAACTTTTGAAGATCACTCTGGGCAATACGCAATACATCAAGGATCTTTTGCGCAAGTACGGTATGGAAAGTTGCAGACCAGTAGCTACGCCATTGGATACTGGGTACCAGACAGCTGGCAACGGCAGCCAATGTCGAAAGGCGGATAAATCATCGTACAAAGCCCAAGTGGGTGACCTAAAGTGGCTGGCTCTCACAACAAGACCGGATTTTTTGCACTTGGTTGCAAAGTTAGCACATCGGAACATGGATCCGCATAGCGAACATCTTGCAGGCGTAAAGCATGTCCTGCGGTACTTAGCGTCCACAGTGGAGCTGAAGATACACTACAGAAAGTGTGGAAGGGCGTTCGAAGGCTATGCTGATGCCGATTGGGCTGGCGATCAGTTTTATCGCAAATCTTATACTGGCTACGTATATTTCCTTGCTGGCGGACCGATATCATGGAAATCGGAGAAACAACGGAGCGTAACACTCAGCAGTACAGAAGCTAAGTATATGGCTTTGTCGACGGCGAGCAAGGAAGCTATTGTCATGCGCAGGCGGATTATCGAAATCGGTTGTGGCACTGAAACTACCCAGACGGTGTTGTACGGAGACAACTTAAGTGCACAATAATTGGCGAAGAATCCTGTACATCATGGTAGAACTAAGCATATAGATATAAAATATCATTTTGTTCGGCAAGCGGTAAATGAGGGTCAAATCATTTTGAAATATGTTCCTTCAAATGAAATGATAGCAGATGTGCTAACTAAGAACTTGTCAAAATGGAAACATAGTGAATTAAGGAACATGTTAAATATAAATTGAATTGTAAGCATGATTGCATTGTGGAAGGGTGTTGAAAATAATGTTATTTCACATTCAATGCAGCCGTGCATCAGTAACATAAGTATGTTAAGTCTCTTATTAATCGATAATTATAATGTCAATAGATAGTCTTGAATAAACTTCGCTTGAGTACACAACGCTGGTGCGACTCAGTTTTAATTTTCTTATCCAGGCATTCCCTGACGTGGGGAAAGGATTTTCTCAGAAGGCCGAGAAGATGTGAACGACGAAGAGCGTGCCGGACGCCCGAGCACTTCAACAACAGACGAAAAAATTAATGAAGTGGAGAAAATGGTATTGGCCAATCGTCGAATCACCTTTAGAGAAGTTGCTGAGACCTAGACATATCGATTGGCTCATGCCATTTTCTCCACTTCATTAATTTTTTCGTCTGTTGTTGAAGTGCTCGGGCTTGCGTGCTAAGGCTTTATGTATTAGTTTGATGTGGTGTCGCTGGGGTGCAGTAGTGGGTACAACAATCGTTGGAATTTATGTGGAAAGAAGCTGTGAGATGACATTTCTGATTATTGCCATATTTCCGATGAGTAAGAATGTTAATGATATTAACACTCTGCCTCCTTTTTTTATCTTTACAGTTTCTATAGATATGTGAAGAATTATTTTTATCTAAATTGTAATTGCATTTAATACAATAAATACTAATTAATATTTTTTTCCTTAAAAAGTTATGTCAAATAATATATCAAAACTCTACAAACACTGAATGAACTATTTATTTTGTAAGCTCCATGCATTTAATAAAGGCATCCTACTTATCTTAAAGCGGAAATAATGAATTTAATGTAGTGAACAAAACACCAAACATAAAAAATCCAAATCAATAAAGCGCAAAGAGTTAATCAAAACACAAACGTCGTGTTGACTGTCCCTCTGCCCGTCTGTGCGAACGCTACTTTTTTGACACCCTTACAGATACAGATTTGAAACTTGGAACATATACTGGGCCAGCCTCACACAAAGTGTAAGAACTGGAGTGCTACGTACTTTAGCCACATATTTCCCACACTTTAAAAGTCAGCTTACCAGGTTTGTTTGATACGTTGTTGGCGATGTTCTCCGGCATAAGCAACTCCCAAGTACGCGGCGCCCGCCCCTTAACATTTTAAGTGGCAATACCTTCCCCAGATTATAAGTTAGAATCGTAAAATTTGGTAGATATAATACTGGTACTGCGCCCATAATCGCAAAAGCCGATTTTTCGAAATATATAAGTAGATAAATACGCATACATTTTTGAAGATAGACTCAACAAACTTGGAAGGTAACTTGCTGATAACAACACTTCATCGATAAAGTTGAGCTGAACCGAACCGTTCGTCAAGTGCAGGACAAGCCCTTATGCATGATCGGTTAGTTGAGTATTCACCATTAACATGATTAGTTCAACGTATTTTTCAATTTTAATGGAAAATCAAGTAGCTGTCGACATTCGAGGATTTTATGGAAATAACAACTATTTTACATGCTTTAAGAAATGCACGAGTTGTACTAGATTTTACTATAGACTTAAATTTCAGTGTCATCTAGAACGAATAACTACATTGAATAAAGTAAAACTCAATTTTTAAATTACATTCTGAATTTAATTTTATATATTTCAAATTTAGAACTTTCTAAGATTACAAAGAACTTAAATAAATTGTTTAGTGCACATTGGTTTGTTATTTTCTTATGTATTGTACAATTTTTGAAAAAGTTTTGAAAGTGACTTAAACTTTGATCTAGTTCTAAATCAACTATTTTTGTAGTTAAATATTTAGGTAAAAACTGTTTCTTAGCTCTACCTCATACAATAACTGAGGCAAAATTATTTAATGGACTTAATATATCACCAAGGCTTAAATAAGTGTTGAAAATAATGTTATTTTACATTCAATGCAACCGTGCATCAGTAACATATGTATGTTAACTCCCATATGATCGAAAGCTTTAATGTTAATTAAAAGTCTTGAATAAACTTCACTTGAGTACACAACGCTGGTGCGACTCAGTTTTATTTTCTTATCCAGGCATTCGCGGGGAACGGATTTTCGCTCAAACCAGAGCGCGAGGCCTGATAAGATTGTTTACGGTTTATTTGGACCTGATACCCAGATTTACGAACTCGGATTAAATAAAAGACAAATCGGCAGTTACGTGTGTGTAAAAAGTAAATTGCGTCGTAAATAATAAACATGAGTGGGCTGTACCAAATAGAGAGCTTGAAGAAAAGAATTATGATTCTTGGTGCATACGGATTTATGGGATGTTGCGTCGGGGGATTTAAAACAGTCTGATGTGGGCGAAAATGTTAACTGGAGTGCGTTGGATCGTAAGGCATTGGTAACGATCACGCTAAGTGTTAAAACTTCGCAATTGGGATACATCAAGAATTGCACAACATCGCAGGAGGCATGGATTAAGTTGCGCGAAGTCCATCAGCCAAGCGGACCGGTTCGTAAAGTCTCGCTTTACAAAAAGTTGCTCAATTCTCGCATGGAGGGGCAAAGCATGGCTAGCTATTTGATCACATTTAACGAAATCGTGGATCAGCTTGCCGGAGTTGGAATAAAAATAGTATTGCTTTCCAACCTTCCAGACACATATGAGAATTTCGTTGTCGCCATCGAGACGCGCGACAGTCTGCCAGCGTTCGAAATACTGTGCGTAAAGATGAAGGAAGAAGGCGAGAGGAAAGAAGGCGCAGCGAAGCAGAGCGATATCGCGCAGGTCTTTACAGTTAGACAACGGCATAACGCTACTGCGAAGGTCACCATTTGAAAAAGATCGCCTGTTACATATGTGGTGAAACAGGGCATATCAAAGCGAATTGTCGCAGACTAATTCCCAAGAATGATGTAATATCGACCGGACAAAGGAATTGCAGCTTACTGAACGCATTGGATGTAAGCAGTTTTAAGAAACTCAGCTGGTGCTTGGACAGTGGAGCGACAAGTCATATGTGTTGCGATAAGCAAATGTTTTCAAAGTTCGAGACGCATACCGAAACGATCTGTTTGGCGGACGCCGGCACCTTGCAAGCAGAAGGCAGAGGTAAAGTAAAAATGAAAACGGATTTGTGCACACTGGTACTACACAACGCGAATGTATACTCGAGGCCAAACGAGTAGGAAATCTGTATACGTTTGAAAGTCAGCGTAGCAGATGTTATGCAGCTGTTAAGTCGGACGGCGAGTTGTGGCATAACAGATATGGTCATCTGAATTAAGATAGTTTGCGTGAAATGGCAAACAAGACGCTGGTGCGAGGAATGGAAAATGTTGACGTGTTGCAACGGGTGTCGTGCAAGACGTGCATGCTGAACAAGGTTCACGTGCAGCCATTTCCGGGATCAACAGAAAGCCGAGCGGAGAAACTTCTGGAACTGGTGCACACTGATGTGTGTGGAAACGAAGTCTCTTGGCGGCTCTAAGTATTTTCTCACGTTTATTGATGACAAGTCAAGGCGGATTTTTGTATATTTCCTGAAAGGAAAGGACGAGGTATTCCGAAAGTTTGTGGAGTACAAAAATCTGGTAGAGAGTCAAACTGGAAAGATGATCAAATGTTTTCGTAGCGACAATGGACGCGAATATGTTAACAAAACGTTCAACGGGTTTTTGGAAAACCATGGAATTGCACGGCAATTGACGGTGGCGTACACTCCGCAACAAAATGGTGTTGCTGAACGAGCTAATCGTACGCTTGTGGAGATGGCTAGATGCTTATTGGATCAATCAGGCATGGATCAGTCACTGTGGGCAGAGGCAGTAAACACAGCGGTGTATTTACGTAATGGTGCAGCCACAAAGGCACTGATCGGGATGACTCCAATAGAAGCTTGGACTGGCAAGAAACCATCCATTAGTCACCTAAAGGTTTTTGGTTCCATTGCAGTGGCACTGGACAAGGGTCGTCACAAGAGCAAATTTAAGCCCAAAGGGAAAGAATACCGCATGGTTGAGTACTCAATGCAGGCAAAAGGCTATCGGCTCTACGATGCAGAATCCAAGACAGTTGTCGATAAAAGAGATGTTCTCTTTGATGAGGCCTGCTATCTGGAGAGGGCAAAGGGCGAAGCAATCACATTTGATATGGCAAATGTAGGGCATCGAGTAAAGCAAGCTGGCGAAGAGGATGATGGTGATGAAGTTGACTCCAGCGGCGAAGACATCACATCTCGGTCAGATGCTACGGATCAAAGTAACGCGGATGAAACCTTCGAAAGTGCTAATGATGACGCAAAGCTGGAGGAAGAGCAGATCCCACGAGTTGGACCTGGTAGACCGAAATTGCTTAGGACGGGCAAACCTGGACGCCCAAGGAAGCAATTTAATATACTCAGCGCTATGGATACAAGTGACGTACCCATTCCAGCAACCTACGAGGTAGCTATAAGCGGTTCGTATGCTTCGTTTTGGCAAGAAGCAATGCAAAAGGAGTATGAGGCTTTGATTACGAATCGAACATGGCAGCTGGCAGATTTACCAAAAGGTCATCGTGCAATTGGTTGCAAATGGGTCTACAGTTTGAAGCGAGATGCTCACGGCTAAATAGAGCGCTTTAAGGCACGACTGGATGGTCTAAAGGATACTGTTTATATGAAGCAACCGCAAGGATATTCTGAAGGAAATCAGGGGGAAGTGTTGCTGCTAAAAAAGGCGAAGTATAAATTTAATTGTAAGCACGATTGCATTGTGGAAGGGTGTTGAAAATAATGTTATTTTACATTCAATGCAACCATGCATCAATAACATAAGTATGTTAAGTCCCATATGATCGATAGCTTTAATATTAATTTTCAGTCTTGAATAAACTTTGTGTGAGTACACAACGCTTGTGCGACTCAGTTTTAATTTTTTTATCCAGGCATTACCTGACGCGGGGAAAGGATATTTCCTCCAACAGGTTTTAAATAGAGTCCATTGCCTAAAGCATTTCATTTTTCTTTTATGTCGTTTATTCTCCTCTAATTCTTTCACTGCATTTTTTGCGCTATAATTGCTCTTTGCAATAGATGCACCACCAGAGGCAAGTCCGCTCCGAGTGTCGTTGTAATGCGTATAAGTTGTAAGAAACCGACAAGTTTAGGAACACTAATAACTCGATAAATTATTACTTCATTTTTCTTTCGTCCAAAAGTTTTGACTATTGCTTTCTTAGCGATTTTTATCGCAGATTGAATATCATATTGCTTCTCCTTTTTTAATACTCTAGTAGCCATTCTTATGGCGTGCATACATTTTTTCGTTTTCTCACATGGTTAATTTTTAATTTTTCTTGGTTTTAGTCCCATACCAAATTTTTTCTTTGCTTTCATTATATTTGTTACAAAATAAGCAGCGGATTTTTCGCCGAGACTACTATCTGAGGCCTTTACATGCTTCCACGCTCTTTCGATTAAATTTGAATCAGCTATATGACGGTCACTCAAATCTTTATTATTAGAATAATCTGTCGCCCTCCCTACAAGCGGCATCTAATGGATTTATTCCCTTTTCGCCTTTCTCCAAGCGATATTCTAGCTTTGTTCCTGGACCACAGAACTGATAACCTGGCATATGTATCTCAAATGGGAGGGAGTTTAATATTTTATCAATAAGACATATACCTTTATAGAACAGTGGTTTGCTACTAGTTAATTTATAAAAGCGCACTACCATATTAATTGATGTTTATTCTTGAAAGTCTTATAAGAGAGTAACGATCTGCTGAGAAAACAATATCTGATATGAGATTTATAAAACATAAAACGAATATAGAGGAAGAAAATCAAGTTAGACATAGCAGATTATTGCCCAATTCAATTAGAGCTCTAATCGTTGGACCTTCTAATTGTGGCAAAACAAATGTAATGATCAGTTTGATTAAAAGTGCAAATGGGCTTAAGTTTGAAAATAGTTAATTATATTCAAAGTCTTTACACCAACCGAAATATGAATACTTAACAACGCTTGTGAGCCCAATAAATGGGATGGGATATTTTACATTTTCAGAAAATGAGAGCGTTCTCTCGCCATCTAAAGTTAAAAGTAACTCCTTAATGATTTTTGATGATGTGGAAAACAAAATAATATTCGTGCATACTTCAGTATGGGGCGACATAATAACGTTGCTGCGTTTTATTTATGTCAAACGTACACACGTGTCCGTAAACACCTTATTCGTGATAATGCATATCAAATAATAATGCTTAGGCCAAACGAACTAAATATGAAGATATGTACCAAGATCACGTGAGCGTAGATATGAATTTTGGTGAATTTAAGAACAATTGTCAATTTTGTTGGAAAGAAAAGAATGGTTTTGTGCTTATAAGTAAAGATGATCCTCTAGAAAATGGACGCTATAGACGGGGATTCGCTGACTATATTAGAATATGATATAATATGAGAAAACCTCAATATTATTTTACTAAGCGATAATCGATCGAAATGACAACAACTCTCACATTAACGGGCAACAGCTCAATTTTAATGGAAAACTATCATCCACCCATTGAATTGAAGGAAAATTATGAGTGTACACTAATTGATTTCTGTTAAAATTAAGTTATGCTAAGCAACACTAAATGTAACTACGAGTAAGTCTGGTAGCCCTTGGAACAATCGATATAATATCGATGTATCGTGAGCGCACTCGATGAGGAGTAATCGCGCCACGAGCAGATGAGTAGAGTAGTGAACGTCTTTCAATAAAGGAATCCACGGGATTAACTTCAACAGGTTATGGGCCCAGAGGTTAAAGACCCAGAGATTAAGAAAGACCCAGACATTAAGAAAGACTAAGTGATTGGTGTGTCCAATAAATAATTTTTGTGTGTCAAAAATAATTAATTTTTGTGTGTCAAAAATTTACGCGAAAAAAATGAATAATTTATACTCATTAGACAAGCTGGATGAAAAAAATTATGATTTTTGGTGTGTCCAAATGCGTAGTGTGCTTGTTCATGTTGATGCATGGAGAATAGCAAGTGGTGTTGAAGTGAAGCCAGAAAGAGACAGCGGCATTTGGGAAAAGGCTAATGCAGATGGCATTAGCGACAATTACATTTTCAGTGAAATCAACACAAATAAATTACATAAAAAACTGCAATACATCTGCAGAGGCTTGGCAAAAACTAAAAGAAATTCATGAGCCAAGGGGACCAGCAAGAAAAGTGGTAATAATATTATTATAAAGTCTACCAAAGTCTTACGAAAATTTTCGTAATAGCAATGGAAATACGCGATGAACTGCCTAATTTCATCATAATGCGCAATAAACTTTTAGAAGAGGCAGAACGTAGAAATGAAACCAATGACGAAATCAGAGCACAGCAAGCATACATGATAAAACAAAAAGGGACTGGCAAAAAGGAACAAAAACGAAACAGTAATAACGGTAAATGCTATGTGTGCGGGAAGCGCGGTCACTTTGCAGCTGCATGTCGGCAAAGCAAATACAGTTATAATCAGCAAAGAGATGAACAGATGCCGAAACAAGAAAAGAAAACTCAAAACGAACATTCGAATATGTGTGTGTCACAGAGTAGTGGTCTCTTCGCGTCTGATAAAAATGTGCGTCGCGACGTATGGTGTGTCGATAGTGGCGCCACATCTGATATGTGTAACAATCGTACGGCTTTCATAGAGTATACAGAAACTCAACAAAGCGTGCTAGTGGCGGGCAATGAAACAATAAATGCACTTGGAATCGGGATCGTGCGGGTGAAAACTAAATATTCGGTATTTAAATTAAAAGACGTTTTATATGTACCGAACTTACAAACGAACTTTTTCTCAGTCAGCAAAGGTGCTGAGAACGGACTTCAAATAAACTTTAATAAAAAAGGAGCCAGTATTAAAAGAAAAGTGGATAACGAAATGGTGATTTTTGCTCATAAAGAAAACGAATTGTACTTATTCCAAAATTTGATGGAATCAATTTATATATCGTGTGTCGATAATGTGATTAAATGGCACAATAGGTTTGGCCATATCAATTTACAAAGTTTATATAAACTATCGTCAGGTACAATTGTGCAGGGTATGGAAAATATACAGCCCACAGCAAACATTGCGTGTATACCATGTTTGAAAAGCAAAATTTGTTCGCAACCATTTGCAGAGGCTAGTTATCGTGCGAAAAAACTATTAGAGATCATACATTCGGATGTATGCGGGTCGTTAAATGTTAACTCTATCGGCGGATCAAGATATCTCTTGATATTTATAGACGATAAATCACGCTATGCAACAGTAATATTTATGAAAAATAAAAGTGAAGTCTTCGAACATTTTAAAAACCACAAATCATATGTCGAAAAACAAACAGGTCATAAAATCAAAATACTTTGGAGCGACAATGGCGGTGAATATGTTAACAAAGATTTGAAAGAGTATCTACAGTGTGAAGGAATAAAACAATAGCTTACAGTGCCATACACACCGCAACAAAACGGGGTGGCGGAACGTTTTAATCGTACGTTAGTAGAAATGGCACGTTGTATGTTAGTACATGCAGGCCTTGAAGAAAAGTTTTGGGCGGAAGCATGTTCATGTGCGTTATATATTAGGAATCGTACAACAACAAGAGCATTAGAGAATACAACACCATTTGAAGTTTGGTTTAACAGAAAACCAGTTGTGAAACATTTAAGAACATTCGGCTGTTTAGCCTTAGGTCTTGACAAGACACAAAAACGCAAATATAAAGCCAAAGGCAAGGAATATATTTTTGTAGGATATAGTACAGCGTCAAAAGGTTATAGACTGTATAATCCAGAAGATAATAAGGTAGTTACAACACGTGATGTTAGATTCGAAGAAATCTTGTTAAAGGGGAAGAAAAACGAATTTCATTACAATATTGAAATAGAGGAGCAAGTACAAGCACATACGCCGCAGACCGAATACGAGGATCCTGAGGATGTCGAAAACGCTGGTTCTACACAGACTAGTAGTGAAGATGATGCAATCTCAATATATGGTCCAGGGCGACCACGCATCGTGCGAACAGGCGCACCAGGTAGACCGACAACACAGAAAAATCGACTTAATGTGATGCAGCCAATAGAAGAGGGTGAAGTTCCAGACAACGTTAAGATGGCTCTATGTAGCCCTCAAGGGGGCGAATGGAAGAAGGCGATGCAGCTTGAGAACGACTCGCTGATTGCTAATAGCACATGGTCATTAGTTGACCTACCTCCTGGAAAGAAAGCTATCGGATGTAAATGGGTATACAGCTTGAAACGGGACTCTGATGGCAACATAGATCGATTCAAGGCGAGGTTAGTTGCGAAGGGATGTAGCCAACAGTACGGCGTTAACTATCAAGAAACATACTCTCCAGTTGTACGTTACGCCACAATACGTATGGTATTCGCACTTGCAGCAGAATTCCAACTACACATGCATCAAATGGACGTATGCACAGCATATTTAAATGGTGAACTAAATGATGAAGTATATATGAAGCAACCTGAGGAATTTCGCAGTACAAAATATCCAAACCGAATTGCTAAACTTCAAAAGGCTATTTACGGTTTAAAACAGTCTGGACGCGAATGGAACGCGAAACTGGATGACGCTTTAAGAACATACTTCATTCGGTATGTAAGTTATCGCAGAAAAATAAAAACCCGACGAGTGAGAATGATGCTGGCGCTAAACACATATTGCGATACTTATTTGGAACAAAGGATCTTAAATTGCACTACACGAAAACTGGCAAACAGAAAGAGGGATTTACCGACGCAGATTGGGGCGGTAATATAATTTATCGCAGATCTTTCACAGGCTTTATGTTTTTCCTGGCTGGAACGGCTTTTTCATGGGAGTCGCACAAGCAACACACGGTGGCCTTAAGCAGTACAGAGGCGGAATATATGGCGTTGGCTTCAGCAGCAAAAGAAGCGGTGTATTTAAGACGACCAATAAAATCACCCAATTCGGATGAGAGTATAATCAAAAAAGAACACCATAGCTACTCTCCTTACCTCCAATCATTTAAGAGTAACGATAAAGTCAGAATCATAATCCAGAATCAGGACTTATATGTGCTGCCAACCGAGAGTTTTATTAATATTGAGGGCTTCATTTCTTTGCCTAACAACACTCCTACTGGAGGAGGTCAACTAAAAAACAATTGTATGAGCTACCTGTTCGATGAGTTCCGATATGAGTTGAATGGTATTGAAATTGATCGAACTAGATTTGTTGGTACTTCAACAACCTTAAAAAACTATATATTATTGAATAATCCTGAAAGTCGTATATTTGAGAATTCTGGTTGGTTTAATGGAAACGACAAACAACTATCAATTGATGGATATTTTAATTTCTGGAATGTTAAGCTTGCAGCAAATAGAGAATGCCCTCGGTTTGCTATAATAGACATTTTACTTGAAAACGAATTGATTCAAAATCAATTACGAAACTTGAAAGTGCATTTGAACTCTGAAACGTATCCATATGATGATATGAGTATAAATTTTAATCGTGATCGAGTAGCAAGTTTGTATGATATGTATGCAAGTTTCCAAGCAAGTTACTATATGAAGCAGTCTGAACCGTTGCTAGCGCCTAAGGAATTTAAAGAAAAAGCACCGATTGTTGTTATAGATTTAACACATCAGAATGAGACTGTTAAAACAGGACCAATCTATATCAGAGTTTTCATTGAGTTGGAGAGTTCAAGTATTAAAAACACTAAAGTATATTTTCAACTTATGCATGATCGGTTAGTTGAGAATTCACCATTAACAGGATTAGTTCAAGGTATTGTTTAATTTATTTTAATGGAGAATCAAATAGCTGTCGACATTCAAGGATTTTATAGAAATAACAACTATTTTATATTAAAAGAGATTACTTTAGATTTTAATAATGGATATTACAAAGACGTTTATTACCTCATCAAACCACCATATGATTTTCTCAGATTAACAAAGAAGGCTCGTAAATCGGCGATATGGTTAACTAAAAATTAACACAATCTCTGTTGGAATGATGGAAATTATAACTTTTTACAAGTCAGAAAATTCATACGTGAGCTAATTAATGGAATGGAACTTACCACGAAGGGAGATGGCAAAAAAAAAGTTTCTCGAAAAGTTTCTAAGGACATTTGTAATAAACATTGCAGAATTTGCATGTCCACGATTAGATGAGATGAAATTAAATGACTTGGCCGATTGTGGATCTCATCAAAATAAAGGCGTATGTGCTTTAAAAAATGCACGAGTTGTACTAGATTTTACTATAGACTATAGATTTCATTTTTATATACTTCAAATTTAGAACTTTCTTAGATTACAAAGAGCTTAAATAAAGCACATTGGTTTGTTATTTTTTTATGTAGTACTCGTATACAATTTGTAAACTTTGTTCTAGTTCTAAATCAACTATATTTGTAGTTAAATATTTAGATAAAAACTGCTTCTTAGCTCTACCTCGTACAATAACTGAGACAAAACTATTTAATGGACTTAATGTATCACCAAGGCTTAAATATGAAATCCAATTCATCGACATACTGTTTAGTTATTTTTACAGTTATTCTAGTTATTTTAACCAGCTCTTTATATCATAGGGAGGCTTGAAGTGAAAGAAATTCGGTACAATTGATCCGGCTTGCATAAAAGCTAATTGTTTTACAAATATTTGTTTCTCGTTTCCAATATATAATGAAAGTCAAGAATTACACACGAAACTCTGTCAATCTTAATCATTTTGTATCCAAATTAAATTTTTTTACTGAGATACATGAACTAGACTCTTCACCTTAAATGGCGATAACAACTCAATTCCAAGTTAGTTTGGGAAAACTTTTCAATCAATATGGACACACTTCAGCTAAGAAAAAATAGAAATTCAAGAAAATTTTGTTTTTTTATTTACACCAATGGTTTGGATGTAGCAATATAAACGTAATTTCTTTGGATTTGGTAAAGACGAATAGCTTCAATTACTAACGTTTAGGGAATATATCCAGTTAAGGTTCGAGCAGTTTGAGTTCTTGATGCCTGATACAATAATGGATAATCCCAAGATTGAGACAATAAAGTGTCATTTTAAAATTAGAAAAGCAGATAAGCAATGCATATTAATTTTAAATCAATATGGCAGTAAAAAAAAATTTGATAGTGAATCATGGAGAGCCTTCATAATATTAGGAATATTTTTCACCTCATTCTTATGTTGGAACACGTCATTAAAAAACCAAATTTATTCTCAAATGTTCAAAGATGGGAAAATGTGATGTATAACTTTTAGATTTAGATGTAACTTGTGGACATAAAGCAGAAATTGACCTAACTCGTTTACGCTTTGAGATTTCAAGAAAGATAGGGAAAGAAATAAAAAAAGATGTAAGCCAGTATAGACAAGTATTACAAAAGAAAGTAAATTAATTCTTTAGTTACATTTCTGCTTTTGAAGAATACACAACAGAATGGGTCTAATTTCGAAATTTGGATTTAAAACATATGTTAGAAAAATTGATGATATCCTCAAGGAATTTAAGGATGTGCTTTTTCCTGAGAATTCCAAATTGTTGGAGGAATATCGAGAATTTTTCATGGAGTATGAAAACTATCGTCTAATTCAATCAAAATATGGAAAGCACTTGACGTTGTGCTCATGGTCCACAAATGACGCTAGAGATGGAGTTGATACTTGTGCTTGTCACTACTTTGTATCATATAAGAGAAAACTGGATCGCCTAATATTTCAATATACTAACCTTAAAAAGAGATTAAACTGTCGGGATATTAATAATAATACTACCCTTTAAATGAAAATGAATATTAGAAATTAAATTATAAAAATAAGAGAAAAAAAAATAAACAAATGTCTATAGTTGTAAGCATTTTTATAATAAATAAATAAATTATACTATGAAAAACAAAAACCAATTTTCTTTATTTAAACAATTGAATCTATTTGACAGGTCAGTAGGTAGACAAATCAAACCAGGCTATTTTACAACAGATTGCACTGTAAAAAGGGAGAGTAAAAACACACACACACACACAAGCAAATGACAAACAGCAAAAGGTTACTGAACCCAATCTCATACCCGAAATCATGTACATGCATACCTGTGCGAGAGGTTACAGGCTACTCGTCATGTGCACAATCTCCTCCTTTAAAAATATAAGCACATACGCACACACAAGAGAACCCACCCTCATGAATGAAATCAATTCGGACACACACAACTGTGTGAGGTGCTCACCGATCTTCCACTTGATTCAAGTCTTTAGGTAACAGGTTACATGTCTTGTACACAAACTCCTCCTTACATAATATAATCACGTATGAACACACAAGTGCTACTGAGTGATCCTCAAGCCAATGTCAAACAGCAATATGAAAAGGCTCGCCCATAAATCTGCACCTTTTCAATCACAAATGTCTCACATGGAAACCAACCCATACACATTTTCCTAAAAAAGGTCGTACACATATATGTTTCGGTGATCGTCTAGCCAATGTCAGACAGCAATATGGAAAGGGACGCCCATAAATCGATCATAAATGTCTCACACGGATACCAATCCAACACACATTTTCCTAAAAAAGGTCGTACACACGTACCATTTCGTAATCCTCTAGCCATTGTCAACCAGCAATATGAAAAGGGTGGCCCATAAATCTATACCCTTTGATCATAAATGTCTCACATGGACACCAACCCACACACATTTTCCTAAAAAAAGTCGTACACATATATCATTCGGTGATCGTCTAGCCAATGTCAGACAGCAATATGGAAAGGGACGCCCATAAATCGATCATAAATGTCTCACACGGATACCAACCCAACACACATTTTCCTAAAAAAGGTCGTACACACGTACCATTTGGTAATCCTCTAGCCATTGTCAACCAGCAATATGAAAAGGGTGGCCCATAAATCTATACCCTTTGATCATAAATGTCTCACATGGACACCAACCCACACACATTTTCCTAAAAAAGGTCGTACACGTATCATTGGGTGATCGTCTAGCCAATGTCAAGCAGCAATATGAAAAGGGACGGCCATAAATCGAACAAAAATGTCTCACACGGATAACAACCCAACACACATTTTCCTAAAAAAGGTCGTACACACGTATCATTTGGTAATCCTCTAGCCATTGTCAACCAGCAATATGAAAAGGGTGGCCCATTAAATCTATACCTTTTGATCATAAATGTCTCACATGGAAACCAACCCACACACATTTTCCTAAAAAAAGGTCGTACACACGTATCATTGGGTGATCGTCTAGCCAATGTCAACCCGCAATATAAAAAGGTCGATCCCCCCACTATTTTCCTCAAAAAGGTTCCTCCCACCACACATTTTCCTCAAAAATGACCCACACCATTCGCTCCCCCAATCTAAAAGCTCGTACTGAGTGCTATAATGAGGCAATTAAAAAACGAAGCCACTTCCTGTATTAAAATCCCCAATTCCCTACTACTGTTATCTTCTAACGGATCGCCCAAATTTTTAAGACGTTTGTTTGAAAAAATAATGTAATTATCAACATCAAGTAGAACACCAGTCATTTCATTTTTTATACTTGATAGTAATTAATTAATGTTAAATACAATATTATTTATTTAATAAATAATTTTTGCTTCACGAAGTTCTTCAATTATTGAAACTATTTCATTATTATGATTAGTTTTACCAGCTGTCTGTGAGGCAACTAAGAGTTTTAGTCTTTCGACGATCTCATTTGGATCATCACAATAAACATAAGCTTTCAAGCCAAATTATCAGTTTACTTATATTAAAATAAAAGAGAGAAAAATATTTTTATTTTGATTTAATTATAAATTCAAATATATATATATATAAATACTACGATGATATGTATATATATATATATATATATATATATATATGTAAATATTTAAAATGCCTGCCTGTAATGTAATATTAATATTTTCATAATTAAATCAATTTATATAAAGAATTATATAAATGTCATTAGACACAGGTAGTTCTTTACAAATTTGATATTTGTCAAAATCTCCCAATATTATAAAAAAATTTAAATACGATTTAATATTGTACTTATAATCTATATATTAAATATGTGAGAATAAAAGAGTCTTCATCGTAGTCAATATGAAATGTGGGGGTCACTAAGAGTACTGTTTATGTTATTATAAATCAACAAAAACAGAAAATCGTTCGCTGCAGATAGCGCAGATACACAGATCCACCCAATCAATTGGTTGTGATTAGAAACATGTTTTCACACCATATTAAAATTACATTACAGGCAGGCATTTTAAATATTTATATATTTATATATATATATTGTTGAAGTTAATCCCGTGGTTTCCTTTATTGAAAGATGTTCACTACTCAACTACTCCTCATCGAGTGCGCTCACGATACATCGATATTATATCGATTGTTCCAAGGGCTACCAGACTTACTAGTAGCTACATTTAGTGTTGCTTAGCATAACTTATTTTTAACACCTCTTCTCAACACAAATGTTCTTTAATAGAAATTTCATTATAAAGTTATTGACACACAATACTTTTTAGTCCTATCATGCCTAACAATTTTTTGTGTTTTTGCTTATTTAGATTTTTAGTGCAAATATCTGCTATCATATTTGTTGTATCGACATATTTCATAACAATTTCATTATTTTCTACCAGTTCTCTTACAAAATATATCTTATATCTATATGTTTACTTCGTGCATGATACATATGATTTTTAGCCAATTGTTGTGCGCTAAGATTATCGCCATTGACACACAATAGTTGATCAGTATTAAAACAACCAATTTCTTTAATTAGTCGTCTTAAATACACCGCTTCTTTTGCTGCTGAAGCCAACGCCATATATTCCGCCTCTGTACTGCTTAAGGCCACCATGTGTTGCTTGTGTGACTCCCATGAAAAAGCCGTTCCAGCCAGGAAAAACATAAATCCTGTGAAAGATCTGCGATCAATTATATTACCGCCCCAATCTGCGTCGGTAAATCCCTCTATCTGTTTGCCAGTTTTTGTGTAGTGCAATTTAAGATCCTTTGTTCCAAATAAGTATCGCAATATGTGTTTAGCGCCAGCATCATTCTCACTCGTCGGGTTTTTATTTTTCTGCGATAACTTACATACTGAATGAAGTATGTCCGGCCGTGTTGATATTGCCAAGTACATCAGGCTGCCAATAAGTGCCTGATATTTTGTTGCATCCACGAGTTTAGAGTCGTCTTTAGATTGAATTTGATGTCCTGCATCTAACGGTGTTGCCACTGACCTACAGTTTTGCATGTTGTATTGATGCAGTAATGTATTGATATACTTTGTTTAAGACAAACACATCGCCAGTATCTTCAGATCGCTCTATCTCGAAGCCCAAAAACTCCTTAACTTTACCCATATCGACTGACTTAAACTGTTTACTTATGTATTGCTTGATTGCAAACAAGTCTCTCTTGCTTTTGCTTGCTATTAAAATGTCATCGACATAAACTGCAACAATGTTTATGTTGCCTTCAATATGCAATATATATAAACATGGCTCGCTACTACATGGAAGAAATCCATAATTTCTTAAAACGTCATCCAGTTTCGCGTTTCATTCGCGTCCAGACTGTTTCAAACCGTAAATAGCCTTTTGAAGTTTAGCAACTCGGTTTGGATATTTTTTACTGCAAAATTCCTTAGGTTGCTTCATATGTACTTCATCATTTAGTTCACCATTTAAATATGCTGTGCATACGTCCATTTGATGCATGTGTAGTTGGAATTCTGCTGCAAGTGCGAATACCATGCGTATTGATGCGTAACGTACAACTGGAGAGTATGTTTCTTGATAGTTAACGCCGTACTGTTGGCTGCATCCCTTCGCAACTAACCTCGCCTTGAATCGATCTATGTTGCCATCAGAGTCCCGTTTCAAGCTGTATACCCATTTACATCCGATAGCTTTCTTTCCAGGAGGTAGGTCAACTAATGACCATGTGCTATTAGCAATCAGCGAGTCGTACTCAAGCTGCATCGCCTTCTTCCATTCGCCCCCTTGAGGGCTACATAGAGCCATCTTAACGTTGTCTGGAACTTCACCCTCTTCTATTGGCTGCATCACATTAAGTCGATTTTTCTGTTTTGTCGGTCTACCTGGTGCGCCTGTTCGCACGATGCGTGGTCGCCCTGGACCATATATTGGGATTGCATCATCTTCACTACTAGTCTGTGTAGAACCAGCGTTTTCGACATCCTCAGGATCCTCGTAGTCGGTCTGCGGCGTATGTGCTTGTACTTGCTCCTCTATTTCAATATTGTAATGAAATTCGTTTTTCTTCCCCTTTAACAAGATTTCTTCGAATCTAACATCACGTGTTGTAACTACCTTATTATCTTCTGGATTATACAGTCTATAACCTTTTGACGCTGTACTATATCCTACAAAAATATATTCCTTGCCTTTGGCTTTATATTTGCGTTTTTGTGTCTTGTCAAGACCTAAGGCTAAACAGCCGAATGTTCTTAAATGTTTCACAACTGGTTTTCTGTTAAACCAAACTTCAAATGGTGTTGTATTCTCTAATGCTCTTGTTGTTGTACGATTCCTAATATATAACGCACATGAACATGCTTCCGCCCAAAACTTTTCTTCAAGGCCTGCATGTACTAACATACAACGTGCCATTTCTACTAACGTACGATTAAAACGTTCCGCCACCCCGTTCTGTTGCGGTGTGTATGGCAGTGTAAGCTGTTGTTTTATTCCTTCACACTGTAGATACTCTTTCAAATCTTTGTTAACATATTCACCGCCATTGTCGCTCCTAAGTATTTTGATTTTATGACCTGCTTGTTTTTCGACATATGATTTGTAGTTTTTAAAATGTTCGAAGACTTCACTTTTATTTTTCATAAATATTACTGTTGCATAGCGTGATTTATCGTCTATAAATGTCAAGAAATATCTTGATCCGCCGATAGAGTTAACATTAAACGGCCCGCATACATCCGAATGTATGATCTCTAATAGTTTTTTCGCACGATAACTAGCCTCTGCAAATGGTTGCGAACAAATTTTGCTTTTCAAACATGGTATACACGCAATGTTTGCTGTGGGCTGTATATTTTCCATACCCTGCACAATTGTACCTGACGATAGTTTATATAAACTTTGTAAATTGATATGGCCAAACCTATTGTGCCATTTAATCACATTATCGACACACGATATATAAATTGATTCCATCAAATTTTGGAATAAGTACAATTCGTTTTCTTTATGAGCAAAAATCACCATTTCGTTATCCACTTTTCTTTTAATACTGGCTCCTTTGTTATTAAAGTTTATTTGAAGACCGTTCTCAGCACCTTTGCTGACTGAGAAAAAGTTCGTTTGTAAGTTCGGTACATATAAAACGTCTTTTAATTTAAATACCGAATATTTAGTTTTAACCCGCACGATCCCGATTCCAAGTGCTTTTATTGTTTCATTGCCCGCCACTAGCACGCTTTGTTGAGTTTCTGTATACTCTATGAAAGCCGTACGATTGTTACAGATATGAGATGTGGCGCCATTATCGACACACCATACGTCGCGACGCACATTTTTATCAGACGCGAAGAGAGCACTACTCTGTGTACACACACATATACGGATGTTCGTTTTGAGTTTTCTTTTCTTGTTTCGGCGTCTGTTCATCACTTTGCTGATTATAACTGTATTTGCTTTGCCGACATGCAGCTGCAAAGTGACCGCGCTTCCCGCACACATAGCATCTACCGTTATTACTGTTTCGTTTTTGTTCCTTTTTGCCAGTCCCTTTTTGTTTTATCATGTATGCTTGCTGTGCTCTGTTTTCGTCATTGGTTTCATTTCTACGTTCTGCCTCTTCTAAAAGTTTATTGCGCATTATGTTGAAATTAGGCAGTTCATCGCGTATTTCCATTGCTATTACGAAATTTTCGTAAGACTTTGGTAGACTTGATAATAATATTATTACCACGATTTCGTCACCGAGCGAAACACTAACTTCTTTTAGTTTATCAACTACACTTTCAAACTCGTTTATATACGTAATAATGTTCTCACCGTCTATGAGTTTTAAATTTAATAACTTTTTATACAAAGACACTTTTCTTGCTGGTCCCCTTGGCTCATGAATTTCTTTTAGTTTTTGCCAAGCCTCTGCAGATGTATGGCAGTTATGTTATGTTATGTAAGTTAACTGTGTTTATTTTACTGACAATGTAATTGTCGCTAATGCCTTCTGATCAGCCTTTTCCGAGTTGCCGCTGTCTTCACTTCAACACCACTTGCTATTCTCCATGCATCAGCATGAACAAGCACACTACGCATTTGGACACACCAAATATCATAATTTTTTTCATCCAGCTTTTCTATTGAGTACAAATTATTCGCCATTTTTTTCGCGTAAATTTTTGACACACAAAAATTATTTATTTTTGACACACAAAAATTATTTATTGGACACACCAATCACCTTAGTCTTTCTTAATCTCTGGGCCTTTCTTAACCTCTGGGCCCATAACCTGTTGAAGTTAATCCCGTGGATTCCTTTATTGAAAGACGTTCACTACTCAATCCGTCTGATCGTGGCGCGATTACTCCTCATCGAGTGCGCTCACGATACATCGATATTATATCGATTGTTCCAAGGGCTACCAGACTTACTAGTAGTTACATTTAGTGTTGCTTAGCATAACTTAATTTCAACATATATATATATATATATATATATATATATATATATATATATATATATATAGCTTTTTCATTCTGTTTATATATTCACGCAAAACCAAAAAATAAAAATATATATAATTCCCAAAAATATATATAAAAGCCAAAAGCCAACCTAGAGCTCCACTTAATTATATACGTTGGTAATATGTCACTGTTTAAACTACACCTCGCACCAGCATCGACCCCCACTATCGATCCTTTTCGCACTTACATAGGCCCTTACCAGCAACCATTCGCAATCAAACCCTGCCACAATCGACCCCTTGAACGATTGAATCCCTATTCGGGCACTTCTAGCTCTAATTAAATAACCACACCAATTGTTCAACGAGTACCAGCACCATAATAAACCCAACAACGACAACAGATTAAAACAGGAGAAGGAACCGGAACCTGAGGGGACGGATCGGAAACATGATAATGAGGATACTAATAATGATGACTATCGTGTGAAATTAAGAATCATTTGGTGCGTTTTTTATTTTTTTTCTCATCTTTCTTGAAATGTCAATGCATAAAGGAGTTAGATCAATTTCTGCATCATGTCCATAAAATGCAACTAAATTTAAAAGTTGTACATCATATTTTACCATCTTTGAACATTAAGAAATAATATAGTTATTATATATATTACAAATTTGATTTTTAAGTAAGGTGTTTCAACATAAGAACGAAGTGGAAAATATTCCTAATCTTATGAAGCCTATCCATGATTAACTATCAATTTTAATTATATTACCATGTTGATTTAAAATGCATTGGTTATCTGATTTTCTAATTTTTAAATGACATTTTATAATATCAATAGTGGTATTATCCATTATTCCATCGGGCATCAAGAACTCAAACTGATCAAGCCTTTACTGGATATATTCCTAAGACGTTAGTAACTGAATCCATTCCTCTTTTCCAAGTCAAAAGAAATTATGTTGTTGATGCTGCATCCAAACAAATGGTGTAAATCGTCTCGTTGTTAAAAAACCACACTTCAATTTTAATTGTAGGTTAACAAAATACTCAAACCAAAGTGATTTCATGATCTTGTAATTTTCTTGAATTTCTAGTTTTTATTAGCTAAAGTGTGTCCCTATTGATTATAAAGTTTTCTCGAACTTACTTTAAATTTAATTAAGATCGCTATTTAAGGTAATAAGTCTTTCAGTATATATTGGATTTCCTCAAATTTTATATGAGATAGAGCTAAAAACAGTTTTAATTAAATACTTAACTACAAATATAGTTGATTAGGAACAAGATCAAAGCTTAATTCACTTTCAAAACATTTTCACAAACTGTAGTATTCGTAAGAAATTTCAAAAACTTAACAATTTAATTAACCTTTTTTTGTTCTATTATTATTATTATTATTATTATTTGGGGTTTTGTGCACTGCGACCTAATGTGCCCCCTTCCGAGCTTATAGCTCCTCCATCAACCACAGTTCCTGAACGAATGTCAGGATCGTTAATGGATAGAGGCCTGCTATGTCTTTGACATTCACAGTATGCATCCATAGGATGCTGCATCTTCTCCTGCCAAGGGCGATGCATCCCGTTAGGATGTGAGTTAAAGACTCCTCCTCGATCTCACAAAACCTGCATTGACTGCTGCTACAGATACCCATTTTGGACAGGTGGCTTTTTAGTCTACAATATCCTATCCTATAGATATCCTATTCCTGCCCATGGATATTATTTGCTTAAATCGTTTATGATAATAGCCGCTTAAAAGACATTTGGCCTGTCGGAGTCCCGGTGCTTGCTCCCAGCTCCGCAGTCTCCTTTGTCTTTCTTCATTCATGAGTTGCAGCCGTATTGTGTGTTTACCTATGCCACAAAACGGTTCAGGCCCTATAAGGGGCCTCTCTGCACCCATTCTCGCCTGCTCATCCGCTGCTTCGATCCCTGCTATATTCCTGTGCCCGGGGACCCACCTTAGGGTGAGTCTGTTATAAGCCCCGAGTTGGTCAAGCTGGGATGGTACCTCTTGGACTAATTTTGAAGTTACCTTCGTCCCATTTATAGCATTTATTGCTGCTATACTATTTGATAGGATAGATATATCCGCATAGTTGCGCTTAAGATTAAATTCCGCACACCTCCCAATGGCACATACCTCAGTTTGGAATATGCTGGTGTACATCCCCAGAGATTCATGATATAGTACCCGAGGACCCACCACTCCCATTTTATGGTGTGCGGTTTCATAGGTTGGATTTCATCTAATGATGTCCATTCCTTTTTGCAACTCGTTTGAACTTTGAAATTCCGCTCGAATATATATTCTGGCTTCATTTCATCCCTAGGTTGCAACAGAAGGGAAAGTTCATCTGAAAGAAGTTGGGCATCTTTATGACTCAGTATGTGCCTGCTCCCAACTCCTTCTGCTGACATCCTTAAGATTGTAGCTTTCTGTTGAAGCCTTATGGTGTGATGGAGTGTGGTGAGCTCCATTAGGGTTTCCAGGGCCATTGTAGGGCAGTTGCGCATTGCAATTGTTTCTTTACGGTGGCTAGCCGTGCTCTATCGCCCCATGCTATCACTCCATAAGTCAGCATGGGTCTTTCAATCATTAGGTATAACCATCTGATTATCTTTGGTGACGTACCCCATGATTGCCCTGCTATACTACGACATGTATAAAGCGCTCTAAAACACTTCATTATCGTGTTTCGTACATGGGTGCCAAAGTTTAACATGCTGTCAAAAGTGACGCCAAGGTATTTAACCTCCTTGCTTATCTCTAATAGGCTCCCTAAAAGCCGTATTTGTTTCATCCTCTGTAGCTTATACCGTCTAGTAAAGTTGACAATGACTGTTTTAGTAGGGTTCAGGTTGAGTCCAACCTCCCTACACCAGTCACTCATGATTTTCAACCCTAACTGGACTATGTCACAGAGTGCTTCTTCGTATTTGCCTCTTGCTATTATTACAAAGTCGTCGGCGTAGCCTTGACATTGAATGCCTCTGGCAGAAAGTCTGTTAAATAGTTCGTCTACTAACAGACTCCAGCAGAGCGGAGTTGGGTCCTGGCCCCTCCTCGAGAGAGTGGCCCCAATCGCATCGTGCGAAGTATTATCAAACGCGCCTTCTATGTCTAGAAAGGCACATATTGCTACTTCTTTGTTGACAACTGCCACACCTAAGGCACGCCGAAGCTGATAAAGTGCAGTATCAGTTGACCTGCCTACTCTGTATGCATGCGTTGGATGCAGCGGACTTTGCTTCAGCAGAGTGCTTCTGATATTATAGTCCACCAGCTTTTCCAAAGTTTTCAGTAAAAACGAAGTTAAGCTGATGGGTCTGAAGGTCTTTGGGTTGGTGATATCTTTCTTCCCTGCCTTGGGGATGAAGACCACCCTAGCTCTACTCCAAGCGATTGGTATATGCCCGAGCGCGAGGCTGCTTAATAGCGTTTTCCTAATACGAGAAATGAGCAAGACCTGACCCGTTTGAAGAAAAATTGGCAATATGCCGTCTATTCCGGGAAATTTATAGGGTTGAAATGTACCTATTGCCCATTTCAATCTCTCCACGGTGACTGTCGAATTGGCACATGCCTAGTCGTCAGTCGACAGTCTATACCAACCTCCACTGTTGAAGGGGTGTACTGCCTGGAAAATGCGTTTCAAACAGGAGTTCTAGCTTTTGGATATCATTGCTCGTAACTGAGTCATCTTTACGTTTCAATGATATGCTAGCTTCCGGTGCCCGCTTGGCAAGCGCTCTGTGAAGCCTAGCACCTTCGCTGGTGCTTATTATGCTTTCACAGAAGTTTCTGTAGTTTGACCGTTTGGCCTTCCTGATCTCCTTATTGTAGGTGGTCAGACTTTCACGGTATCGTGCTCAGTCTCCGTCTCTCTTACCTGTGTTAAAGAGATGGCGTGTAGTTCGACGTAGCCTTTCAAGACTGACGTTCCTCCAGGGGGCATCCTTCTCTATTTTCTTCCTCCCCACTGGGCAATTAACTTCAAAAGCATCAATTATGCTTTTGTTCAGATTCCTTACAGCTATCTTTAGGTCCACTGAATTTTTGGAATACCATATGCTTCACTGGATAAATTGAGCTATAGGGACCTCTTGAATCGTTCCCAGTTTGTTTTCCTGGGGCTACGACTTGGCACACTACTATTCGTATTTAATTGTAACCTAAATAGGATAGTTTTATGGCCCGACAAAGATTCCTCTAATGAGACGTCCCAGTCTCTTAGGTAAGGTTTTAGGGACCGACTAATAAGGGTGATGTCTAAGACTTCTTCCCTGATTCTATTTATTAATGTCGGTGTGGATCCGACATTGCCAAGTTCTAAGTTATATCTAGATATAATTCTCACTTCGTAGATTGATGTCGCTGCTGCCCCATATCGTGTGGTACGCATTGGCATCGCAACCGATTAACACCGGCATCTTATCCCTTGCACAATAGGCCACCAGTCTCTCCACCTCCGGCGGCGGGCTGACTACGTCTCCTGCGAAGTATGCAGACACCGCTACCATGGAGACCGCGTTACCTTTTGTTTGTAGCACTAACGGAACGCAGTCTCTGGTGAGGAACTCTGAAGGCGTGGACATCCAAATTATTCAATGTTGATTACACACGTCTTTACTTTTAATCATACTATTTTTTGTATCTCCCTTCCTGATTACTTCAATTCCATTAATATGATCACGAAGCGAATTTAAAAAGTTAAAATTTACACCATTCCAACAGATATCGGTTGATTTTCAGTTTTTTCGAGTCTTGTTTGATAATCGGAATAAGTCATATTATTAAAAACTGAAACAAGCTTTTTGTATGAGCCGACGTTTATGAATTGAACTGATTTGCTCTGACGAGCATTTCTTTATTTATACAAAAATCTTAAATCTAAACAGTCGCAGTAGGCGACGCCATGTGGTGTAAAGTGAAGTAGGCGATGCCGTCGCAGTCGGCCACAGTTCCACCAACTGCTCGACAGTGGCGCTGAACTTCTACATCAGCTCGCTCAGCTCGTCTTTGCTTTGCTCGAGTTGTTTTCCTGAGCCTGCAGTACGGCGCTTTGTGCCGCAAATGCACGTTTCTCAGCATCGTTGTGAGCCAAATGCGACATCTTAAGCATGATCTGCACATCGGCAAGCTCTGCCTCTGCGGTCTGGCGATCCAGATCATTTATGTACATAGTCATAGCCTTTGGAACTTCTTGCCTAAACGTGAGTATATCTTGTCTCAATGAAGGTTGTAGATACAGAGTTATTGATTTTTCCCAACAAAATGTCAGCTTCCCATTTTAAATGCTCCTTTTCCTCCACATTTATTGCCCATGATTCGCATTTTCCTTTGACCTCGGTTAGCGTTTCTTGGGTCGCTCTCAAACGAATTTTCAACAAAGTCTTGATATCCAGCAGTTCTTTTAGTTATGGATTAGTCAAGCAGCGTCTGGCTAGATCCATTACATCTTGAAGTTGGGTTTCATATCTTTTAATTCTGGACAGGATGTCTGTTGGATTCACTGAATGGTCCCTTTGATCAGCCTCGTCTTTGGATGGCTTGATCTCCTCTTCTGACTGTTCAACAATCGTTTCCTACGATGATGACGGTCCCGTCTTAGCAAGATCTATTCTCTTCTCTTTGTACGACGTAAATTCAGCCATAGTTGTATCGAATTGTTTCTCACTATAATAATCTTTATCGCTACTGCCGCTTGTCATTAGCTTCGAGTTGTTCAGCATCAACTCGGCTATAATATCTTCAAACAAGTGCAAGCTTGCATCTTGATCGATTAATTTTCTTAACTCTTCCATGAGTTTCGATTGAACTTTCAGTAGTAGCTCAATTTGCTTTGATGTTTTTGCTTTTATCATTTCTTTAGTTTTTCTTTGCAAACTATTTTCAGATTCGACATTTAGTTTCGAAATCTGAATCCGGCTCGAAGGACCAAAAAATGTATGAAACACGTATAGGGTGTAGTCAACATGATGAGACGACGTTTAGAATCAAACTGATTTGCTCTGACGAGAATTCCTTTATTTAAACAAAAATCTTAAATCTAAACAGTCGCAGTAGGCGACGCCATGTGGTGTAAGGCGAATTCATGTGTTGTAATGTCAATTAAAAATCTGATATCGATTGGTCCTCTTTAAAAGACTCATTTTGATGTGTAAAACATATAACAACAATTAGTGGCTTTTCTTTAAATTCCTTAGGTGTTATCAACGGCTTAGACTGCTTCAAATAGTAATCTGCTTGAAAATATGAAACTTAAAAATTTATCACAATTCAAATTTTTATTAATATTATCATAGGGATACGACTGAGAGCTCTAATGCACTTTCAACTTTCAAGTTTTAAGTAGAAAGCCTGTTATTGCAAGCCGAGAGCGTTCTCTATTTGCTGCATGCTTAACATTTTACACATGATGAGTACCTTTGGATTGAGATAACAATCCCAAAACGCGGAATGCTACTGGTATTTATATTTAACATTACAAATTTCTTCTCAACACTCAGAGTAATATGTGGTACTTCCCACGTAATATATTATAAATTTAATTTATGCTCAGCATATTTCAGTTTACTATGATATACATATACATTTAGTTGTAAGAAGGATTAGCTCATGTTTACAATTCAATATGACTTTGTTTTTTAAGACTAAAAAATCCCAGCAGATATATGAGTGGAATAGAGAAATTAATATATCCATCATTTGTTATTTGTTTGTTTTATTCAAGGAAATATAGTTTGTAAGGTTTGTGAAGTATCAACAAATCTAGTTGGATTAATTTTAATTCCACTCAACTCATACCGAATCTCGTTGAAAAGATAGCTTATGCAATTGTTTTTTTTTCGCCTCCAGTAGGTGTTAGGCACAGAAATGAAGCCCTCAACATTAATATAACTCTGATTCTGGGTTGCGATTCTAACATCAAAATTACTATTAAATGATTGGAAATAAGGATAGTAGTTATATTGTTCCACTTTGATTAAATTCTCATCCGAATATAGTTTGTCTTGAACAGTTAATTAAATAGTCACTGTTCTCTAATTTTTAGATGCAATGACTTGAAAAACTATTTGTACTGAATTGTAAGTATTGTCCTCTGCGACCGTCTTTCTTCTGCAGTATAAGTTAAAGTGTTTGATGATAGAGGATAACCTATATTTTTATTATAAACAATAATTATTGTTGTTTTAAATGTATCCAAAGTGTAACACTCTCATTAAGTAAATTAACTAATTTTTCGTCATTACCAACAATCCGTATAATAAATGAGTGTATCTCTCTCGTGTTTGCTGTGAAATAAATAAACTTACAAGGCTTCTGCCTCATTTTATATCCTGGATGAAGAATTAAAACAAGCATATGAAAAATATTACTTGATAGACATATGACCCGCTCACAATGTTACATTCGAATTGTATTTACGTTTAAATATCCACAGGCTGGTCTGAGATATGTATAGAATTCGACTTTAGTACCTTTTTCTTAAATACGAATAATTGAACGATAGTATTGTCTTTGTTAAAATATACAGGTTGTTCTTTGTTCGAAATTATTAATTGAACCGCATTCTTGTTACTTTCAATGATAGGGATATTTATTTTATTTGCTTCCTTTTTCTCTATTTTCTCAATAACAAAAATTTGTATATCGCTAAGCTTGTCAGATCTCACAGTTATATCAAAAACATGTTCTTTCAATATGAAATAATTTATTATTATCATTCATTTTCTAGGTGATATTCCTTATTTATAAGCACAAAATCAAACTTTTCCTTCCAACAAAATTTAAAATTATCTTAATTTCATTTAAATTTATGTATACGACTCCTGATATTCAAAAGTTTCATATTTAGTTCATCTTGTCTCAACATTATTATTAGATTTGCATTATCATGCGTGTACACGTTTAACATTATTAAAACGCATCAATGTTACCCTATGCATACATATAGTATGCACGAATATTATTTTATTTTTCTCATGGAACGTCATCAAGTATCATCAACGAGTTCTTTTTAGCTTTACTTAGTGAGACGACACTTTCATTTTCCAATTTCCCAATTGTTTTATTGGGTTCACGGGAGTTTTCAAGTATTCATATTTCGGTTGATGTAAAAACCTTAAATATAAATAAATATTTTCAAACTTTAGCCCATTTTGACATTCAATCAAACTGATTATTATATTTGTTTCCCCACAATTAGAAGGTCCAACGATTAGGGCAGAAATTGAATTGGGTAATAATCTGCTATGTCTTTCTTGTTCTTCCTCCCCATTTTTCAAGTCAATATTCCTCACTTCATTATTCGATTTATTTTCTATTAATCTCATATCAGATATGGTTTTTTCAGCAGATCGTTACTCTCTTATAAGACTTCTAAGAATAAGCATCAACTAAAAGGGTAGTCTTCTTCCCATTTGAGATACATGTGCCAGGTTAACAGTTCTATGGTCTAGGAACAAAGCTAGAAAGCATAACACATTGGGTAGTTTACTATAAAGCAGATAAGCAAATCAGATATTTTGAGAGTTTCGGGAATTTACCACAACCTTTAGAGCTTAAGGGACATTTAGGAGAGAATATAAAATACTATAATCTGGTTCAACGATTTGATTCTTTTAATTGTGGACATTTTTAAGATTTATATTAATGCAGACGATTATTTATTTAATTTCAACTTTTGAAATATATAAATAAACAAATACATAGAACGAAAATTAATATTTTATTTTAGTGTATAACGGAAAGCTGTAAATAGTCAGACTATTTTTAGTTTATATAAAGGAGTTCATCGGCTTAGAACTTATCGTTTTATAGTTAAAATTGATGCAAATCTCTTGATAGAAATAATGAAAACAAGATTCGCACTAAAAAAAATTTCAAAGCATTAAATCAGGTATAGCCACAAATGAGTATCAATTACCGAACAGAAATTAAAAAAATAACACAACAATGAAATGAAATAGTAAATCAGTTGTTGAAAGTTAAAAAAGAAGAAGATGAACACCTGGTAAACACTGGGAATACCAATAATAGGACTAAAAACAATAGTGAATACTATGATGCATTTGATAAAGGCATATCTGATCTTCAAGCTGGAAGATTTATCGTTTGCAACGAGTGAAGAGAGTTGTAATAAACCTATTAGAATTAGTAATGGAAAGTAAAGTAAAACGAATGAAATAACAGATGAGATCTTTAATCTTAATGTCAATAATTTATAACGTCAGAAAAAGCTGTTAGCCTTAGCTAAACATTTTTTATTAGTTAAAATGTTAAAGAATTTTTCCTTGGGAGGAAGAGCTGACTCATGCATTATAATCTGACGGGAAAAATAGCTTAACATTTTTAAAACATTCTATATCTAGAGTGCTACTAAGTGCACTTGGAGCCTTGTATCAAAATGTACCTAAGAACATAATTTTAATAATTTCCATCTCATCATTGGTGAATTTAATGTACTCTACAAAGAGCTCTGAATTCATTGTGCAGGCTGTGTGCGTGATTAACACATTTCGTTTAAGAAACTCTGCTGGTTCTACCATATTGTTGTGCTTATTTTCATATGAAAATGTGAAAATCTTGTGTTTGAAACCCCTCGAAATAACTTTTACCTGGGTATTCACAGGAGTAAACACAAGCATATTATGTGAATTGTATAGAAGATGCGCGCTCTATTTTGAAGATTCCTTTTGAATATGGCAAGCTGTGCAGAGTTGGTAGTTGGTGGTGGAGTTGGCGGTATTGGCATTCGAACCGACGTTACTGATTAAGTAGGTCGAATTGTTGATGTAGTTAGAATGACTCTGACTTTAAGTCGAGTTACTTCGGGCGATGTACATAAAGCCTCCGATCGGGTTGACGGAGTTGTTTTCAAAAGACATGTAAATTTTTATTATGTTTTTCCACTTTTAAAACACAAAACGAAAGAGTTGATGAATGAAGAAATTGAAAACTACTACTACTTTTAAAAATTATAATCTATAATCTTAGCTGTCTTAGCCAAAGAGAGTGCACTAGAAAATGGGAGAGAAAAAAGCAAATACAAAAAGGAACCAGCATTTGGTAGAAGTACGTGCGAAGTAGCTGCTCAACAATAGTTAGTATAAGATATTATTTAATTATACAGAAGGAAAACATTTAGGCACGAGGTTTTCTATGAATTATAACCAATGACAGAGAAAAGAAGAAGAGAAAAGGAGAAAACAGAATCGAGAATTTCCTTTCCACCCTCATAAACGAAATCATGTACCAGACATGTGCGACAGGTTCTATCCGAAAGTCCACTTGATTCAAGCCTATAAGCTACAGGCTACTCTCTTGTACACAATCTCCTCATTACAAAATACAATCTCGTACGCACGTACGTAAACCCACGCTCATAAATAAAATCTTTTTCGTGCACACAACTGCGATAGATGCATACCGATCTTCAAGACCAAAGGTTACAGGTTAAATGCCTTGCACAGAAACTTCTCCTTAAAAAATATATAAAAGGGTTTGGCGGTAATGGATTGCATAAGTATAAAAAATACTCAGTCCAGAGCAAGTGGCTCAAATTCTAAGATTTCAAAAATCCGCACATTCCGCCCTATATTGGATTCTATGTTGGAAGCTGTTATGTACTGCTTAGCGTTGGATTAGTGTAAGAATTACATTTATAATTTTGAATAAATATAAGCTAGCCTTATTATTTTACTTTCACAGCGCCAATGGACTTGGTATTTGTTACACTGCAATGCGGAATCGATCAAACATGCGTCAGGGTAACAAAACGGATATGACATTTTGTAAAATACTATTTAGCACGAATACAATTAATTTAGTAGTGGGTACAACAATCGTTGGAATTTATGTGGAAAGAAGCTGTGATATGACACTTTTGATTATTCCATATTTCCAATGAGTAAGAATGTTAATGGTATTAACACTCTGCCTACATTTTTTATTTTTACAGTTTCTGCTAGCATTGAGGACTTCTTACCGCTATAGATACGTGAAGAATTATTGTTATCTAAATTGTAATTGCATTTAATACAATAAAAACTAATTAATATTTTTTTCCCTAAAAGTTATTTCAAATAATATATCAAAACTCTACTCTCTCATATAAACACCGAATGAACTATTTGTTTTGTAAGCTCCATGCATTTAATAAAGGCATCCTACTTATCTTAAAGCGGAAATAATGAATTTAATGTAGTGAACAAAACACCAAACATAAAAATTCAACGTCAATAAAGCGCAAAGAGTTAATCAAAACACAAACGTCATGTTGACTGTCCCTCTGCCCGTCTGTGTGAACGCAACTTTTTTGACACCCTTACAGATACAGATTTGAAACTTGGAACATATACTGGGCCAGCCTCACACAAAGTGTAAGAACTAGAGTGCTACGTACTTTAGCCACATATTTCCCACAATTTAAAAGTCAGGTTACCAGGTTTGTTTGATACGTTTTAAGTGGCAATACCTTCCCCAGAATATGGGTTAGAATCGTAAAATTTGGACAGCAAGAACTCAAACTTCTCAAGCCTTAACTGGATATATTCCCAAACGTTAATAATTGAAGCCATTCGTCTTTTCCAAATCCAATGAAATTGCGTTTATGTTGCTGCATCCAAACCATTGGTGTAAATCGTCTCGTTGTTGAAAAGCCACACTTTAACTTTATTTCTAGGATAACAAAACACTCAAATCTCAAAATGATTTCGTGATCTTTTAATTTTCTTGAATTTCTAGTTTTTCTTAGCTGAAGTGTGTCCATATTGATTGAAAAGTTTTCCCAAACTAACTTGGAATTGAGTTGTGATCGCTAATTAAGGTGAAGAGTCTAGTTCATGTTTCTCAGTACATTGTTTACATTGGATACAAAATGATTAAGATTGACAGAACTTCGTGTGTTATTCTTGACTATCAGTATATATTTGGAAACGAGAGACTAATATTTGTAAAAGAATTAGTTTTCATGCAAGCCGGATCAATTGCACCGAATTTCTTTCACTTCAATCCTCCCTAAGATATAAAACAGCTGGATGAATTAACTTAAAAACTTTAAAAATAACTAAACAGTATGTCTATGGATTGGATTGGTGTGATGGAGACATTTCTTATTTAAGCCTTGGTGATATATTAAGTCCATTAAATAGTTTTGCCTCAGTTATTGTACGAGGTAGAGCTAAGAAACAGTTTTTATCTAAATATTTAACTACAAATATAGTTGATTTAGAACTAGATCAAAGTTTAAGTCACTTTCAAAACTTTTTCACAAATTGTAGAATACATAAGAAAATAACAAACCAATGTGCACTAAACAATTTATTTAAGTTCTTTGTAATCTTAGAAAGTTCTAAATTTGAAATATATAAAATTAAATTCAGAATGTAATTTAAAAATTGAGTTTTACTTTATTCAATGTAGTTATTCGTTTTAGATGACACTTAATTTTAAGTCTGTAGTAAAATCTAGTACAACTTGTGCATTTCTTAAAGCATGTAAAATAGTTGTTATTTCCATAAAATCATCGAATGTCGACAGCTACTTGATTTTCCATTAAAATGAATTAAACAATACGTTGAACTAATCCTGTTAATGGTGAATACTCAACTAACCGATCATGCATAAGGGCTTGTCATGCACTTGACGAACGGTTCGGTTTAGCTCAACTTTATCGATGAAGTGTTGTTATCAGCAAGTTACCTTCCAAGTTTGTTGAGTCTATCTTCAAAATTGTATGCGTATTTATAGAGTTATATATTTCGAAAAATCGGCTTTTGCGATTATGGGCCCAGTACCAGTATTATATCTACCAAATTTTACGATTCTAACTCATAATCTGGGGAAGGTATTGCCACATAAAATGTTAAGGGGCGGGCGCCGCGTAGTTGGGCGTATCAAACAAACCTGGTAACCTGACTTTTAAATTGTGGGAAATATGTGGCTAAAGTACGTAGCACTCCAGTTCTTACACTTTGTGTAAGGCTGGTCCAGTATATGTTCCAAGTTCCAAATCTGTATCTGTAAGGGTGTCAAAAAAGTTGCGTTCACACAGACGGGCAGAGGGACAGTCAACACGACGTTTGTGTTTTGATTAACTCTTTGCGCTTTATTGACGTGGAATTTTTATGTTTGGTGTTTTGTTCACTACATTAAATTCATTATTTCTGCTTTAAGATAAGTAGGATGCCTTTATTATAGCATGGAGCTTACAAAACAAATAGTTCATTCGGTGTTTATACGAGAGAGTAGAGTTTTGATATATTATTTGACATAACTTTTTAGGGAAAAAAATATTAATTAGTATTTATTGTATTAAATGGAATTACAATTTAGATAACAATAATTCTTCACGTATCTATAGCGGTAAGAAGCCCTCAATGCTAGCAGAAACTGTAAAAATAAAAAATGTAGGCAGAGTGTTAATACCATTAACATTCTTACTCATCGGAAATATGGCAATAATCAGAAGTGTCATCTCACAGCTTCTTTCCACATAAATTCCAACGATGGTTGTACCCACTACTGCACCCCAGCGACACCACATCAAACTAATACATAAAGCTTTAGCACGCAAGCTCGTCGGAACAAATTCAAGCAGTGCACCACCCAATAGACTAATGACCACTCCAGGCGAAGATATAAATAAAATAAAGCTAAAGAGTTGCAGCCAGAGGCCTTTGACAAAAATCATAGCAATCCCACAGGACGAAGAGATGACGAGGGCGCCAACAAATATAAACTTCCGTGGTAAAAAAAAAAGCATGAACCAGCAAATATTGTATAGAATTATATAAGTAAGGCCTAATACAAGAGAGTCATTGAAGCCTATAAAGCCGTCGTTACATGCCTGAAGGTATTAAAGAGTTAGATGGAAAACTTATATAAGGAACCGCCTACTTACGATTACTAGATCTTCCTCACTGTCCGGAAAATCATTTGTATTCGTGCTAAATAGTATTTTACAAAATGTCATATCCGTTTTGTTACCCTGACGCATGTTTGATCGATTCCGCATTGCAGTGTACCAAATACCAAGTCCATTGGCGCTGTGAAAGTAAAATAATAAGGCTAGCATATATTTATTAAAAATAACAATTGTAATTGTTACACCAATCCAAGGCTAAGCAGTACATAACAGCTTCCAACATAGAATCCAACATAGGGCTTGCGGAACAATGGTTTTGCATCGTTTAGCATTGTCTGCATTAGGTTGTTGGCACGCTGCTGTCGGCTTACTTGTGCGGATTTTTGAAATCTTAGAATTTGAGCCACTTGCTCTTGACTGAGTGGTCGACCAGTATTTTTTATACTTATCCAATCCATTACTGCCAAACCCTTTTTTGCGTCACCTATCATGAACAGAAATTTCGGACTTTCTGGCATATGAAGCAATAGAATAAAAGCGATTACGCTAGGGAGTATATATATGCAGCCAAGTAGTCTCCATGGACGTATTGTAAGCCTGTCCAATAAAAATATTTCAAAATCCATAAAACTGGATGAAAAAAATGTGGCCAATGAAGGGCAGTAAAACATTGCAAATCCGGTAAACATGTACATATGTGTGACAGCACGTGACAAAATGGGCTTATTGCAAAACTCGCTGAGGTAAGTGACAGCTACAAAACTGGGACCAGCAACGCTGTACAGGAAAATACTGAAATACTAGATCTCAGCATCGATAAATATTAAATAAACTTACAAAATTCCAGTAAGGAAGCGCATTACAAAAAAGCTGGTAAAACTAACCATAAACATGGAAATAATGGAGCACATGTTACTAATTGAAATTGTATGCAGTAAAATCCAACGCCGACCCATCTTATCCGTGATGTAACCCCAGAAATATGAGGAACAAATTATACCTAAAAAAGCAGCCGCCGTAATTGTCGACAATTGTACAAGACTCATGCGTAGATCGCAAACAGCTGACGGTGCGATGATACCCATTCCCATTGTTTCGTGTATTGTCAACATCTGTAGAAGGCCTAATGTGAGCATAACGTAACATTGTACTCTTCCAAATCCTATTAAAACATTAAAAATATATATATATTTATTAAAGTAAAGAGGAAATGAGATTACCTATTTGTTCCATAACAGCATCAAATTCGTTCAGATACATATTTATTTCGAAATAAAATTTAAATTATATTGTTATAGGTTCAATTTAAAAAACTAAGCAAACTTATCTGGATTTAACTGAGAATTAAACTCTAGAAAATTCAAAGCTATCGAATAAAGAGAGACATATAAATATATAAATATTTTAATAGGAAATAAATGAATTATAGAAGAAAAACGCATTAAAAATTTCCGACAGAAAGAAAAGAATAGGGACTATATGCCTATAAATCGTCCATCCAAGTTTGGTAACTGTAGCTAATAAATTTCCGGAACCCGCTATAATTAAACGCAAGTAGTAAACTCTGTATGTTATTAAAAAAAGTACACCTAATCTTTTCTATAGATTGATAATTCAGATTTCAGAAGTTAATATGTCGGGCTTTAACAATGCTTCTGAAAAGACATCTATTTGAAATGTAAATGATAAAGTATTCAAAGTAGTAGAGAATTGGGGATTCTATGACTGGAAGTGGCTATGCTTTTTTACCACGCTCCATTATACCACGTAATGTAGTGATTTTGGGTAGGGCAGCGACCTACCTTGCTTGTGGTTGACTACAGATTCACTCAGTAGTACTTGGGTGTATGGGTGTGGATCACGTGTGAGATATTTATGATCGAAAATTATAAATCTATGGTCGACCCTTTTCATATTGCAGATTGAGATTCTGTGCAAGGCATTTAACCTGTAACCTTTGGTGTTGAAGATCGGTATGTACCTATCGCAGTTGTGTGCACGAAAAAGATTTTATTTATGAGCGTGGGTTGATGATTGTGTACAAGCGAGTTGTTTTTAGCTTATAGGCTTGAATCAAGTGGACTTGTCGCACATGTCTGGTACATATTTCGTTTATGAGGGTGGAAAAGAAATGCTCGATTCTCTTTTCTTCTCTTCTCATCTTCTCTTCTCTGTCATTGGTTATAATTCATAGAAAACCTCATACCTGAATGTTTTCCATCTGTATAATTAAATAATATCTTATATTAACTATTGTTGAGCAGCTATTTCACATGTACTTCTACCAAATGCTGGTTCATTTTTGTATTTGCTTTTTCTATCCCATTTTCTAGTGCACTCTCTTTGGCTAAGACAGCTAAGATTATAGATTATAATTTTTAAAAGTAGTAGTAGTTTTCGAACTCTTCATTCATCAACTCTTTCGTTTTGTGTTTTAAAAGTGGAAAAACATAAATAAAAATTTACATGTCTTTTGAAAACTGTTAAAATTAAGTTATGCTAAGCAACACTAAATGTAACTACTAGTAAGTCTTTAAGCTATCCAAACTCGGCAGCAATTTATTGAGTATTTTAATTTGGATTGTTTAATTGTCACTAGCAGACACATCGACAGCGATATGTCAAGGGCTAAAGGTAAGAACAAGGAGCGCTTCGATGGCGACTCGGAGCAGCCAGAAAAGGTGATTGCCAACGAGAAGAAGCAAGCGAATAAGAAGCGCAAAAAGGGTAAGAGAAATGATGATTGGAGTGACGATGAGCAGCCGGCAAAGCCAACATCAAAAGTCGCAAGCTATGTCTCCGATGAGGAGGAGACAGCACCCGTCGCAAAATCACAGTCTGTTGCCAAGAAACAGCAGCAGGCAAAGAAGAACAAGAAGAACAATAAGAAGAAGGCAAATGCTGGCTTTAGCGATGATGACGAAGCTATGTTGGATCTAAACGAAGTCGACATTGAGCAGGAAGACGATGATGAGGACGACGATGAAGAAGTGGTAGCCATAGCCAAGCATGCAGCCAAGAAATTTAAAAAGGAGCAGCAGCATGTATCCAATAAATTTGCATTGAGTGATGAGGATGATGAGGACAATGACCAAGATGATGATGAACTGGATGAGGAGCCAGAGCTCGAAAAAGTAGTGCCAGCAAAACAATCAGAGAAGAAGGAGCAAAAAGAACAAATTGATAAATTAAGCGAATTTAGAGATAAAGTTGACGAGAAGGCGGTGGAAAAGGTGGAACTGTTGATCAAAAAACAGGTGCCGCCAGTGGCAGTAGAGGAATCTTTAAGCACAGAAGTTGCCGCCGATTCGCTAAACAAAATCGAACCATTACCTGAAGAAGAGACCACAGCGACCACGCCCATATCCGAAGAGTCATCGGAGGCGTTTGCCGAGTCCAAGGAAAAGAAAATGTCGCACAAAGACAAAAAGAAGCAAAAGAAACAACAGGAATACGAACGACAAATGGAGCTAATGACGAAAAAGGGCGGCGCCGGCCACTCAGATCTCGACAACAATTTTACCATGTCGCAGGTACAGAAGAGCGCTGGCCAGCAGGCAGCCCTAGAGCATGCCGTTGACATCAAAATTGAGAATTTCACAATATCAGCCAAAGGTGGGTTCATAATGAGCACAAAATATGTTTAAGTTGGATAATAATTGAAAGATCCTTTGTTTTTTTGTTATTCATTCCAGGCAATGATTTATTTGTTAATGCCAATTTGCTTATTGCCCATGGTCGTCGCTATGGTTTGGTGGGTCCAAATGGTCACGGCAAAACGACGCTGCTCCGTCATATAGCCACGCGCGCATTCGCCATACCGCCCAACATTGATGTGCTGCTCTGCGAACAGGAAGTGGTTGCCACAGACAAAACGGCCATTGTGACCATACTGGATGCGGATGTGAAGCGCACCCAGGTGCTTAAGAAGAGCGAAGAGCTGGAACAACAATTCGCTAATGGCGATATGAGTGTGCAGGAGGAGCTAAACGATACGTTTGCTGAGCTAAAAGCGATTGGTGCATATTCGGCGGAGGCGCGAGCTCGTCGCATTCTAGCCGGTCTCGGCTTTAGCAAGGAGATGCAGGATCGACCAACAAACAAATTCTCTGGCGGCTGGCGTATGCGTGTTTCACTCGCACGCGCTCTCTATTTGGAGCCAACGTTGCTCATGCTGGACGAACCGACAAATCATTTAGATCTGAATGCTGTCATTTGGCTGGATAACTATTTGCAGGGCTGGAAGAAGACGCTGTTAATTGTGTCTCACGACCAAAGCTTTTTGGATAACGTCTGCAACGAGCATACATCTGGATCAGAAGAAATTGCAATACTACAAGGGCAACTACTCAATGTTCAAGAAAATGTACGTGCAGAAGCGGCGCGAGTCCTTGGACTCGGCAAACGCCTCCGATGACTCTTCGGATATGGGCGTGGTCGCTGTGGTCTCTTCTTCAGGTAATGGTTCGATTTTGTTTAGCGAATCGGCGGCAACTTCTGTGCTTAAAGATTCCTCTACTGCCACTGGCGGCACCTGCTTTTTGATCAACAGTTCCACCTTTTCCACCGCCTTCTCGTCAACTTTATCTCTAAATTCGCTTAATTTATCAATTTGTTCTTTTTGCTCCTTCTTCTCTGATTGTTTTGCTGGCACTACTTTTTCGAGCTCTGGCTCCTCATCCAGTTCATCATCATCTTGGTCATTGTCCTCATCATCCTCATCACTCAATGCAAATTTATTGGATACATGCTGCTGCTCCTTTTTAAATTTCTTGGCTGCATGCTTGGCTATGGCTACCACTTCTTCATCGTCGTCCTCATCATCGTCTTCCTGCTCAATGTCGACTTCGTTTAGATCCAACATAGCTTCGTCATCATCGCTAAAGCCAGCATTTGCCTTCTTCTTATTGTTCTTCTTGTTCTTCTTTGCCTGCTGCTGTTTCTTGGCAACAGACTGTGATTTTGCGACGGGTGCTGTCTCCTCCTCATCGGAGACATAGCTTGCGACTTTTGATGTTGGCTTTGCCGGCTGCTCATCGTCACTCCAATCATCATTTCTCTTACCCTTTTTGCGCTTCTTATTCGCTTGCTTCTTCTCGTTGGCAATCACCTTTTCTGGCTGCTCCGAGTCGCCATCGAAGCGCTCCTTGTTCTTACCTTTAGCCCTTGACATATCGCTGTCGATGTGTCTGCTAGTGACAATTAAACAATCCAAATTAAAATACTCAATAAATTGCTGCCGAGTTTGGATAGCTTACGTTTCTGTTGTCGTCGACGGCTTTCACGTCCACAGCTGGCAAATGTACCAAGTGCGGAGCAAGATGGCGAAAGAGGAAGAGTTAAACACTGTGTGCGTGTGCCTAGTCTTTGTCTGCGTGTGTGTGCAATGGTGAAATTACTATCGGAATCGTGATGTCATTGTTTTGAGCTAGTTCACAGATGAAATCGTTCTGAGCCTTCGGACGCGTTTGCTTAAACTGAACAAATATAGCTTTACGATTATGTACAGCGTACACACAACTTAAATGTTACTTGATAATTTTTCATAAATTATTTGAAAACAAACAGAACTATAGTCATGTCGTCCGATAAATGTGCAAGCTTATCGATATATCGATACGTTTATTTTTTTAGTCCATAAATGTCGTCGAGCTACATAATTGTTTAATAAACAATTAATCACTAATATAAACAAAATAATGCAAAAAGTGCGTGTGATATTTTAAGTAATAACACATACCCTATATTAATTCACCTGCAGCCGTTGTAAGTTACACGGCAAGAGGGCAAACAGACAAACAAAAACAACAACGAAAACAATATTAACAACAAAGCTAGAGCCACAACCCCAAGGAGGTTCGCAACGCAATCAAAAAAAAAATTCCATAATACGGAAAATAACATACGCTGCGTTAAATGGGTGGCACTTAATAGGGGAAGGGGGCCGCGTGCATATCCCAAAGGTGGTTTTCAGTAGCAGAACAGCAGCAGCATAACAACAACAACAACAATAATACGACAATCGAGACCTTGAGAACTTTTAAGAAATAGCAACAAAAAAGATCGAAATATATTAACAAACTAAGCAAACAGAGCTGAGCGCTGAGAGGCAGGCAACCACATCGTCCGCCAAGTTATGGAGAGTGACAATTTCCCGCAGCGCGCCAATTAATAATAATAATAATATAACAAACAAAAAAAAACAACAAACAAAAACAATAAGAAATGCATGGAGAAAGGAGAATTCGGAAGCCGTGAAAACAAGTAAACGTAAGAATAAAAACCAAAACAAAAGCTAAAGCTTTACACAAATAACCAATAATAACATCAGCAGTGCCGCCGAAACACCATCCACCCACACCCACACGTACACGCACACTCTCACACACACTGACACACACACTGACACACACGCAGCAGCAGCACAATGGCAGCAGTAGTTGCGGCTAAATCAAACGGCGGCGGCGGCAGCGGCAGCGGCAACAGCAACGGCTGCGTCGCAATTATGACTGCAGTCGATGCGGAGAATGGAGACGCCAGCGGTGCATCGAATGGACGCGAGGCGCGCAATCTTGCCGAGAAGCAGCGACGGGACAAGCTGAATGCCAGCATACAGGAGCTGGCTACAATGGTGCCGCATGCGGCGGAATCAACGCGACGTTTGGACAAAACAGCCGTGCTACGCTTTGCAACGCACGGCCTGCGGCTGCAGTACGTCTTTGGCAAGTCGGTGACGCGACATCGACGCAGGCTTAATGTGAAAACCGTTGGTGGTGGCAGCGCTGGAGTCGCTGATATTGGTAGTCATAATAATATTAATAATAATAATACTAACGGCATCAACGCTGGAGAT
>JAWNLJ010000377.1:0-127036 GCA_035042365.1 Drosophila dives
TCAACATTTGGTGACCCCGACGTGAATTTTCGTTTAAATAAATACAAATTATTTACAGTATAAAGTTAATAAACGTCGCACCCGCGCTCTTGCATTGTCTTCGCTATTCTCGGTTCGTTTTGTGCTCACTTTCGGTTCAGGTGTTTGACCTGCATTGGCGCCTGCGCAGTCGATTCCCTTATCGCGTTTGCTTAAACAGTTGCAGCAGCCGTTTCTGCATTGTTATTGCTTTTTCCCGTTTCGTTTTGCTGGCGCTTGTGAAAAAAGCTTTTTGCCCTCAAATTGACATTGCGTCGGTTGAACGTGTGTGTTAAAGCATTTGTGTATTTAAAAATGCATAATTCGGCGGCCGTTTAGTCTCCTGGTGCCCCGTTTTACAAAGCCAAGGCCAAGGCTATTGATGAGCAAGTAAAACGGATGGCCAAAACAATTGCTCCGGAATTGCTCAGCGAACAAGAGTTGGTTGGAAAGTGCTCAGCAGGCATTTTACAGAAGGCATGACGCATTGGAGGAGCTGGATTATGATGAAATCGGGAGTGAGCTACGGGCATGTTTTGATGACTATTCAATATTAGTTGAAACCGGCTTGCGATGCGAAATTGACAAGCGAAAGTTATCATCGCCGTTGTGTTCGACTATGAGGCAAGATACATGTGGTGACAATCACACATTGTCTCACGGCAGAATCCGGTAGCCTAAAATCTAGCTGCTCGAGTTTAGTAGAGGGTATACAAAGTTTGCACAGTTCTTAGCGATGTTCTCTTCAATCATTGATGCGGACTCAGGACATTCGGATGTGGGGAAGTTTCAGCACTTACGATCGTGTCTAAAGGATCAGCCTTAGATAGTGTTTCTTCGTTGGAAATCAACAGCGCTCACTATCCAGTTGCATTGGAGCTCCTTAAAAAACGGCTTAACAACAAGCGTATCATGTTCCAAGCACATGTCACGGAGATTTTGGGTTTAGATTGCATCGAGTCGTCGTCAGCAGTAAAACTTCGAACCCGTGAACCCGAAATAACACCAGTAGAAAGGCCTTTGTTCCTACTAACTCCACTATAAATAAATGTGTGCTTTGTGAGACCTCTGGCCACTTAATTTACAACTGTTTCCGTTTTGGAAATCTGTCTCCGCAACTGCGTCTACGAGAGGTAAAGAAGCTCAACCTTTGCATCAATTGCCTGTGTAAAGGTCATCGGTTAAAGGAGTGCAGCTCCACTACCTGCAACCGTTGCAAGGCCAAGCATCATACGCTTCTGCATTTTGAGAATCAGATTTATCTCAAGTTAACTTTGCTCCGCATCCGCCTGCTGCAAACCCTTCTGCAACACTTGTAGCCCAAAATCTTAGTCAAGACTTGGTGATTTGGCAACTGCTGTAATCAACGTTAGAAGTCGTACTGGAGTTTTAGTCCCTTGCCGAGCGCTACTTGATTCTGGTTTGCAGGTGCACATTATTACGTCTCGTCTAGCTCAGCACCTCCAGCTGCGAAGGCATCGCTCACCTATTTCAGGATTTGGGGGAGTCTACTGTTGCCTCAGAAGGCTATTCAGCTGATATAAGTTTTCAATCGCTAGCATATGCGTACTCTGCCAACATCTCAGCTCTCGTAGCTCCGTCTATAACTGGAAATCAGCCTAGATACGATATTAGCACTGAGCTCTGGAATATACCCTAAAATATTCGCTTGGCTCATCCAGAGTTCTTTAAGGCGCACAAAATTGACTTGTTAATTGGAGCTGGCCTGTTTTTTGAATTGTTGTGTGTCGGTGAAATCAAAATCGATCCTGGTTTGCCCATTCTTCAAAAAACTCAATTGGGCTGGATAGTCACAGGAGGAACTTCTTCAGCGAGCCCTGCCTCATTGATGGTCACTAGCTCGGTTCTGATGCCAAATCCTAGCCCAGATCACACGCTTGATGAAATCGTTCGTCGGTTTTGGGAGGTAGAATCGTGTTCTTGTTTAGTCAACGAATCTACCAAGGAGGAACTTGATTATGAAGCGCAATTTATACAAACTTTTGCTCGTTTGGACACTGGCGAATATTCGGTTCGCCTTCCAGTCAAACATACTGTGGATCTACTTGGAAACTCATATCAGCAGGCATATCGTCGATTTTGCAACTTTGAGCGCAAATTAGAGCGTCATCCTGGTTTAAAGTCACAATATTTAGTATTTATCAAGGAGTATGTGGATTTGAATCACATGTCTCTTGTGAAGTCGCACATGCTAGGTCGCTGCAAGTATTATCTTCCTCATCATTGTGTTCTCAAGGAAGACAGCTCAACAACTAAGCTTAGAGTTGTTTTTGATGGTTCGGCCGTGTCTTCGTCTGGTTTTTTCCTGAATGAAATCCTCATGGCAGGCCCAACTATTCAACGCAAGCTGTTCGCTACACTGTTGCAGCTTAGGACATTCCCAATAGCCCTGACTGGTGACATTTGCAAAATGTATAGGTGTGTTAGGATGGCTGATCCCGATTCCTATTTGCAATGTATCTTGTGGCGTGATTCGCCTCATCAGGAAATTCAAGTTTTCAAGCTGGATACTGTCACCTATGTCACAAAGCCAGCTTCTTTTCTGGCGGTTCGTTCCATGCAGCAGTTAGCTATTGATGAAAGAAGATCATTTCCTGCTGGATCTGAAGTGATCCTTAACGATTCTGTTCAACTTTTCGCCCATGAAAGCGCCTGGAAAGCCTAGCAAACGGTCTGTGCTGTCTACCATTGCTCGTTTCTATGACCCGCTTGGACTTATCGGATCCGTGGTAGCCAAGGCCAAGATCTTTTTGCAGCACCTTTGGAGAGAGCAATTGGATTGGGATGAGAGTCTTCCTGCTTCTTTGCACTGGTCTTGCAACAGCTTATGTGCCGATACTTGCAACACAGAGCAAATAAAACTCCCTCGATTGGTCATTGTTCCAAAGGGCATCATCGAAGTTCATGGTTTTGGTGATGCGAGCATTGAGGCTTACGGTGGATGCATTTACGTTGTATCCATAACAGAGGGAAGGCGCCTACCTCATTTGTTGTGCTCTAAGTCTCGAGTGGCACCTTTACGAACTCTCACAGTACCAAAGCTGGAATTATCTGCTGCTGCACTTCTATCTCAACTTATTCGCGAAATAGCTCACATGAATTTATTTAACTCTAGATACTATTGTTGGTCGGATTCGGCAGTTGTTTTATCCTGGATGCGAGATGAGCCTTCACGCTTCCAAACGTTCACGGCTAATCGCAAATCTTTAACACAGGAGCTAACGACAGGAATGGAATGGCGCTACGTACCGACGGAATGTAACCCGGCAGACATTCTTTCTAGAGGAGCACTCCCCAGCGACCTTTTAGAACCATCGTTGTGGTCTCATGGTCCCGATTTCTTAACCAAAGGAGAGTTCGACTAGCCCGCATCATGTTTACCGGCCCGTACGCTTCCTGAGCTGCGGCAAAGGGTGCTAGTTGCTATCCCCAGATGCTTTGATGTCAGCTTAGGATGCATGTTTGCAAATTCTTTTCATAACCTGCGTCGTGTCTTCGGCCAGCTCTATTGCCTTGCTTAACTCATTCATCGATGAGTGTGGACTTCTTCGTGTTGGTGGCCGTCTAAAGCACTCGAGCCTGGATTTCGATGCTCAGCATCCGATTATACTGCCGAGTCATCATCGTGCCACACGTGCCATCATCATGCATTTTCACAGGTGTCAGCTGCTTGCCGGACCTCGTTCACTGCTTGCTCATATTCAGCTCCACTATTGGGGGGCGTAAGACTGTCTCCAGCGTAACAATAAAATGCATTGTGTGTTTTCGAGCTAAACCTGTCCTGCCTGAGACAATCATGGCTGATCTTCCTCTTGATCGCATTCTTTCGCTGTCACTGGAGTGGACTACTTTGGACCGTTTTACTACAAGAGCGAGATTCGTAACAAAAGACCAGTAAAATGTTACATCTTGGTTTCGCAACAAAGGCAGTGCATCTCGAACTGGTTCCTGATTTGTCAACAGCAGCCTTTCTTAATGCGCTTAAGCGGTTTATTCTTTTATTCCCATATGGTCGGACAATGCGACAAATTTCGTCGGAGCCAAGAATGACCTAGCTGAACTCAAGCGACTCTTCCTCAGCGAGAAGCACATCGACTCTGTCCGAGAGTTTTGTGTCTCTGACGACATCGAATGGTAATTCATCCCACCTCGCTCCCTACACTTTGGTGGACTTTGGGAGGCAGCGGTGAAGACATCAAAATACCATTTTTATCGGTCGGTCGGCCCTCGGTTTTGCCCCAGGATGATCTGCGCACACTCGGATGCCACATTGGGGCAATAATAAACTCTCGACCTCATTTTCCACTTTTAGAGCAACCTGCAGATCTGGATGTGTTAACTCCTGCGTACTTTCTTGGCACTGCGCCACTCGCGATTTATCTGGAGCCGGATGTCGCCAAACTAAACGTTAGCCGCCTAGATCGCTGGCAGCGTGTAGCTTATTATCAGCAAATTTTCTGGAGTCGTTGGCGTGACGAATATTTAACGCTTCTTCAGCAACGGTCCAAATGGAGAACATCCTACCCGGGCGTTCACATTAATGATGTGGTCCTTGTAAAGGATGAAAACTTGCCACCCCTTAAATGGCCACTGGCTCGTGTGGTCGAGCTTGTTGCTGGTGCTGACGGCGTTTCCCAAGTAGCTGTTCTCAAGACGTCAACTGGAACAAAAAAGAGAGCTGTGCGCAAGTTGTGTGCGCTTCCGAAAAAGGATACTGTTGAAAGCCCGTGTCTTTCAACTGGGGGAGAATGTTTGATTACGAATGTATCCGCGCCAAACAACAACTAATGCAGCTTCGCTCTTAATATTTAACCTTTCGATAAGCTATGCTCTGCGCAGCATAAGAGCAAGTTAACGTAACTGTCATAACTGTTGTTTTGCATATGAGCGAAAAGATTCTCCTCGATAGTTTAGTGGTTGCTCCCCGTCTGGGAGCAACAGCAACAGCAGCTGCAATTCGGCAGCTAATCAGTTCTGTTTGATCGATCGGGAATTCAAGTCCCAGTGCGGTATTCGACATCGCTTGCCAAAATATAATTTGTTTAAGTGCTCAACTCGGAGCTTACAATTAACAATTATTACTTTTTTTAACCCTGGTCAGAAGAACTTGTGGGATGGTTCGGATGGGGCTGAGCTGTGGCCACCAGGCGGGTCGCGGGTTGCGGATAGCGAAAGCCCCGCCGCCTCCTCAAAACCATAGCCTCACACAACCCCAAACTTCCCTTCACGAGTATCTACCCCATCCCTAACCCCACATCCCACTCCGGGCCGGACTAAGGTGTGATTCTAACCGTGCCGAGAGTCAGCCTGGCTGGGGGCCCGGGTTAATAACTAGCCCAGTCTCTTACGGTGAGCTCAGGCAAATGGCGACCGCCTGTTCTAATTAGCCTTACCCGGGTAATGTGGATCTCTGCCCGGGCGGACATAACTTTCTCTGCAGTACGTGGGACCAAAACATGAAAAGTTCAAAATCTTCCCGCGGAGCATGTCGCAAGACACCTGGAAGACCGAACCATTGAGAGGGGGAGGTCATCTAATGTGGTAGACCTTCCTCCACAACGTGCTACTCCAACACCATATAGGAGAGTGCCACAGGCACAGCGTGCCACAACTTCAATAAGCGATAATGTGGTGGTCGGACCACCACAATCAGCAACGAATCAAAGGGCAAAAAAGAGGGGAAATCTCCTACCATCAAGAGGACAACCCGGTGGGCTGGATGACCCGAACCGTCGCAACCTCTGCGGCTCTAGGATCAAGTGGTATCTAAGATACCTCCAGCAAGGACTTTCTCCAGAGGAAGCCATAAAGAAGGCGAAGGAGCCGAGGGACCAAGCAGCAGCAGCACAAGCTATCAAGAGACACAACAGCACCCTTACGCCTCCGGTGGCCACTCCTAAGAGAGTGTGTCCGGGGGTCAGGAGTGCGGCCTGCGGACCATCAACGGTAAGGGTGGGAAGCACTACGGCACACCTGGCCTCACATCCGAGCACATTACGGGCAGCCGCCATAAGGCCCACCTCGAATACATACACCGCATGCATCGTATGCAGATTTGACAAATAAGGTGAAGGTGGCCGTTCTACGGGCGGAATACCCAAAGGTATTGATCAATCACGGCGAGCTCTCTAAGTTGGAAGAGGCAATCATTGATGAGCTCATTGCGTACCGATAGGATAAACCGATCGCATTTGCGCAATGCTCCGATGAGAATTTAGCAAATTGGCTGATAACTTTTGCGTCAACGTTCCACACATGGATGGGCGTACCCGTCGACTGCAAAGTGGGCAATGAAATACCATCACCCCACTGTTTCACAATATACTGTCCAAGAAGTGAGGACAGAACCTACGAATCCCTACTGGCTTTGCTAAGAAGCCAGAATGGGATAGAGGTAGACACGTGGAAGGTGATATCCAGGAGAAATGAGGGTGGAGGATCCCTTCTGGTTATCGGGATAGATGAGCTAACCAGAGACGCGATAATAGAGCACGGTCACCAAGTCAGCTTATGTTTTGGGAACATCCCGGTAAGCGGAGCGGTAAGACGGAGCAAGGTTAATACCTGCTCCAACGAAAGAAGAGTGTGATGTAGCAGAGGACTTTCACCACCGTTACTCTCGCAGAGGAGAGCCAACACTCGAATCAAGCCAACAACTTGATCGAAGACCTCGCGGAAGACGAGGAGTTGGCGGACAACACGCTCTGTGAGGAACCAGAGGCAGGGGAGGGGGACATCATAATGACCTCGCAGGAGCTGGCAGAGGAACTGCAAAAAGACGCGGCCGAGGCCGAAGTTACTTTAACGAGTGACGGTGATAGTGGCAACGGACACGCTGGGACATGCCCCAATAGGGACATACACCCAATAGATGACTGAAGTCATCAACACTGGGCTAGCCCAAGTGAACAATAAGGCGGCTTGGGCAATCTTAGCCAGAACGTTCACAAAACAGCACCTTGGGCTGGCCGTAATACAGGAGCCATGGGTGCACGATGGAGTTAAAGGCCTGTACACGGCCGACTCAAAGGTAATCTGGGATCAAAGAGACCTAGCACCTAGAGCATGTATCATGGTGAGAAAGGGTATTAATTACACTATCCTTTCAGAGTTCCAGAGTTCCAGTACCAGAGACTGTGTCCCGTTGGTACTACACACCAGTGGTAGTGCGGTCTCCATGGTGGCGGTGTCTGCGTACTTCGCAGGAGACGTAGCCTGCCCGCCACCCGAGGTGGAGAGACTAGTAGCCTACTGTGCAAGGGAGAAGATGCCGGTGTTAATCGGTTGCGATGCCAACGCGCACCACACGATATGGGGCAGCAGCGCCATCAATCTACGAGGTGAGAACCTCACAGAATTTATATTCAGATATAATCTAGAACTCGGCAATGTCGGATCCACACCGACATTTACAAATAGAATTAAATAGAATCACCCTTATTAGTCGGTCCCTACAACCATACCTAAGAGACTGGCACGTCTCATCAGAGTAATCTATGTCGGACCATAAAACTATCCTATTTAGGTTACAACTAAATACGAATATTAGTGTGCCAAGTCGTAAGTCGTAAGTCGTAAGTCGCAGAAAAACAAACTGGCAACGGTTCAAGAGGTCCCTAGAGCTCAATTTATTCAGTGAAGCATATGGTATTCCAAAAAATTCACTAGACCTAGAGAGAGCTGTAAGGAATCTGAGTAAAAGCATAATTGATGCTTTTGATGTTAATTGCCCAGTGGGGAGGAAGAAAATGGAGAAGGATGCCCCCTGGTGGAACGTCAGTCTTGAGAGGCTGCGTCGAACTACAAGTCATCTCTTTAACACAGCTAACAGAGACGGAGACTGGGCACGATACCGTGAAAGTCTGACCACCTACAACAAAGAAAAGATTGAAATGGGCAATAGGTACATTTCAACCCTATAAATCTCCCGGAATAGACGGCATATTGCCAATTTTTCTTGACTTGCTAATTTTTCTTGACTTCCAGACTTGCTCCTCTCTCGTATTAGGAAAACGCTATTAAGCTGCCTCGCGCTCGGACATATACCAATCGCTTGGAGTAGAGCTAGGGTGGTCTTCATCCCCAAGGCAGGGAAGAAAGATATCATCAACCCAAAGTCCTTCAGACCCATCAGCTTAACAAGGTTTTTACTGAAAACGTTGGAAAAGCTGCATCCAATGCAGCATGCATACAGAGTAAGCAGGTCAACTGATACTGCACGTTATCAGCTGCGGCGTGCCTTAGGTGTGGCAGTTGACAACAAAGAAGTAGCAATATGTGCCTTTCTAGACATAGAAGGCGCGTTTGATAATACTTCGCACAATGCGATTGGGGCCACTCTCTCGAGGAGGGGTCTGGACCCAACTAGCAGCAGGTGGATACTTGCATTGTTGCGGTCCAGACAGGCCACCGCATCGACGCATAACAGCACGGTAACAGTATTAACCACTAAAGGCTGCCCCCGGGGGTGTACTGTCTCCGCTACTCTGGAGTCTGTTAGTAGACGAACTACTTAACAGGCTTTCTGCCAGAGGCATTCAATGCCAAGGCTACGCCGACGATATTGTAATAATAGCAGAGGCAAATATGAAGAAGCGCTCTGTGATATAGTCCAGTTAGAGTTGAAAATCACGAGTGACTGGTGTAGGGAGGTTGGACTTAACCTAAACCCTAATAAAACAGTCATTGATTTATTAGACGGTATAAGCTACAGGGAATGAAACAGATACGGCTCTTAGGGAGCCTATTAGAAATAAGCAAGAAGGTGAAATACCTCGGCGTCACATTTGACAGCAGGTTAAACTTTGGCACCCATGTGCGAAGCACGATAATGAAGAGCTCTAGAGCGCTTTATGTATGTCGTAGCATAGCAGGGAACATGGGGTACGTCACCAAAGATAATCAGATTGTTATACCTAATGATTGTACGACCCATGCTGACTTACGGAGTGATAACATGGGGCGATAGAGCACGGTTAGCCACCGTAAGGAAACAATTGCAAAAATTGGAGAGAATGGCCTGCGTATGTATGACAGGGGAAATGCGCACCTGCCCTACAATGGCCCTGGAAGCCCTAATGGAGCTCACGCCACTCCATTATACCATAAGGCTTCAACAGAAAGCTACAATCTTAAGGATGTCTGCAGAAGGAGTTGGGAGCAGACACATCCTGAATCATAAAAATGCCCAACTTCTCTCAGATGAACTTCCCCTCCTGTTACAACCCAGGAATGAAATGAAGCCAAAATATTTATTCGAGCGGAAATTGAAAGTTCAAACGAGTTTCAAAAAGGAATTAACATTATTAGATGAAATCCATCCTATGAAACCGCACACCATAAAATGGTATACCGATGGATCACTCACCAATCAGGGAACGGGCCTGGGAGTGGTGGGTCCTTGGGTACTATACCAAGCTGAGGTATGTGCCATTGGGAGGTGTGCGGAATTTAATCTAAAGGGCAACTATCGGAATGCGGATATATCTATCCTATCAAATAGTATAGCAGCAATAAATGCTATAAATGGGACGAAGGTAACTACAAAATTAGTCCAAGAGGTACGATCCCAGCTTGACCAACTCGGGGCTTATAACAGACTCACCATAAGGTGGGTCCCCGGGCATAGGGAAATAGCAGGGAACGAAGCAGCGGATGAGCAGGCGAGAATGGGTACAGAGAGGCTCCTTATAGAGCCTGAACTGTTTTGAGGCATAGGTAAACACACAATACGGCTGCAACTCAGGAATGAAGAAAGACAAAAGAGACTGCGGAGTTGGGAGGAAGCACCGGGACTCCGACAGGCCAAATGTCTTTTAAGCAGCTATAATCATAAACGATTTAAGCAAATAATATCCATGGGCAGGAATAGGCTACGGATATTTGTCGTTCTACTGACAGGACATTGTAGACTAAAAAGCCACCTGTCCAAAATGGGTATCTGTAGCAGCAGTCAATGCCGGTTTTGTGAGATTGAGGAGGAGTCTTCAACTCATATCCTAATGGGATGCATCGCCCTTGCCAGGAGAAGATGCAGCATGTGAATGTGAAAGACATAGCAGCCCTCGACAAAGATCCTGACATTCGTTCAGGAACTGATCTATTAGGTCGCAGTGCACCCCCAATAAATAATAATACATTTGCTTGCAAATGTTGTTAATTTTTGTAAATTATATATACATTTTTTTTATATATATATATAAAAATGATGGTGCTCCATTGGACACGTGCGGATCCTCTCAAAAATGCGGTCTTGGTTTGGTTTTCCCTTTTCGGTGGTAGTTATAGTTTAAAGTGAGTCATTTTAAATTATTATTGTTTTTTTTCAGTTTTTTTTCTTCACCTGCTTGATCTTGGGCTTTTTTGGCGCCGACTTTTCAATCATCGAAGATGGGGTTGTTGCGGAATTTTTTTTTTATTTTCTTTGTTTACGAATTGTAATTTTTTTTCCTTCAAATTGTTTAACGTTTATTTATTTTTTCACATTTGTTAACTCTGTTTATATAAAATCGTCCGCGATGAATTCTTGGTTTGTATGTAGCCGCTTATAGGTTACTTTAAACTTTGTTAATTTTGATGCACGTGTTTAATCAAATTTTTTACCGGCGATCTGCACTTTTACTTCGACGTGCATCATGACCCGAGCAAAAAAAAAAAAGAAGAGATTTTCAGAGCTTTTCAGACACGGACATAGTTTCTTATTCTGTTGAGTTTATTTCACTTTGATATTTTTCTTAATATTCAAGTACTAAATCTTATATTTGCACATAGTATTTATTAAAAAATAGCTATGTTCAATTTTCTTTCCTTGAATAATTTCTTGCAGCTTATTTTCTTCCTTTGAAAAAGTCTCCCAAAGGTTGTTTAATTTTATCAGGCGCTCTTGATCTACTGGCTTCGCTTTCCGATCTACAGGATCGTTTTTGTAGTTTCGAATTACATTTTGTATCTCATCTCCAGTAACAAACTGCCTGTCCAGCGATACGTTAAGCTTCGATGAACTTATTTTGTTTTATATGTTTAATTCTCTTTTTATATAGTGTAATACTTGACTCGTTGCAGGTTTTTTTTTTGTCACTTTGACAGGTTGTGCCTCGACTTACAACCGGAATGATATTCAAAGTATACTACTAAAAAAATTGGATTCTTGGTCGCCAAATGGACCGTGATGTTTTTATGTAATGCTTTTTGTGATCAGGTAACGTAATCCTAATCAATGCACTTACAGATTCCATTCCTTAATATTTTCTTATTTACGACACTGTGTATGATAACATCTGTTTTCTTCTGACCGTGCAACAGATGGTGCGAGAAACAATGTTTACATGCAACCAATGGGTCTGGTGCATATTAGTTTTCTTGATTCTGTGCGCTATCAGCAACGTAAGATTTTCTGCCTTTGAAGAAATTATACACTAGCCATATCTAATTATCCCTACAATACCGATTTTCGAACCACTAACCCGGTGCGGTAATTTATCTTTGTAGAAATTTACAGTTTACATAGTTGCAATATTTTTATGTAACGTGTATGCGAAGAGAATGTTATGAAATAAAAAACTCTTTTCTTTATTAAATATTTGTTTAAAATATATTTATTAAGGTTAAGTTGTTCAAAAGAAATAAAATCTTATAAAATGCAGAAGCATTAAAAAACGCACAAAAGTTAACATTTAATTTAAACATAATTATAGTATATAACATGTCAACTTTATTATTATACATTGTATTGTATTTTTTTCTCAATAACTGCTCGTGGCGTTAAATTATAAAAAATATCTATGTATAATAAGAAAAAAAAAAGAATAATAATTATCGCAAAATACGAACAAAAAGTATTTTTTATAACTGAATGGGTAATTTTCCATTATTAATATTTGACAAATTGTTCAAGATGTGTTTTCGTTTGTCATTTTTTGAGGTTCTTTTTATGCATTTTCATACGCAACTGAACGAACAATCTTTCTAATTAGAAAAATTGTTTGTAGTTTTGTTGGCACCGGTATAGGACACTTGCTTCGTTTTTTGTGCAATGCTCCGATTGAGCCCGCTCCGCCCGCAACTACAGATCATTCCAGAGTTCATGAGAGCTGGCGAACTGAACAATATTTTGGTTTGATTAGAATTTTGGAATTGAGTTTTAGGAATGCTTTGAGGTAACCGAGAACCAAACGCCGCCGGTCGATCACCAGTGGCTGGTGCTTGATTAACTAGCTCCTCGAAGGCCTTGGGAGAGAACTTGGCTACAAAGCCTTGAGTTTTGGGAGATAGACGTGTAGCTGCTTCTCGTGGCTTAACTTTTGGTTAGAACTCTGGCCAATTGGTCTATGGACTTGTGGAAAAGTGTTCCACGAAATGCACAAGGACCTTCCGCAGGCTGCAGTTGCTCTTTTTCGTTGCTTGGAGGAGCAGGTGCTGTTCAGCAAATATTTCGTGTGCGTATTTTTGCATTCGGATTTTAATTTTAGCTTAATTATTATAAACAAAATGTTGGGCATTGGGTTGTATATAATGTTTGCGGTGCAAATATATATTTATAATGTATATCGCTAATATAAGTTTATTTATTTTAATTTTTTTGTAAAATTCTGTTTTTTCGTAACAATTTTTTAATTCATAATTTTTTACCGAGTGTTTCTCTGCTCGGCGATTAGGTTGCTTGTTATGTACATATCTTGCTCGTTATATTTGTCTCTAGCTACCAAAATTAAATTACTAACTAACTATGGCAAATTAAATGAATTTACATGATAACATTGTCGAAAGTAAATTTCTAAAAATTTTATCAAACGAACATTTCTTACATTATTACAGCATGCCCGTGCGGTTACGGTCTACGGCCCGTACGTATTGGAGACTATGCAGGTGTAGTCCTCACTGTGCATAGAAGAGGTTGATAATGTAGTGTTATCCAAAAGTTGATATAAATATAAAAAGAAAAGAATGAAAAAATTATACAAATTACAAAATCAAATATTTTAATAATGTTAAAATAAAATGTTTATATTTTGTATTTGCAAATTTTCAGTTCATCTCACGAATTATGAAAGTAGTACATAAGGTATATTTTGTTTACAGCCAATTATTTCACTTAGATGCGCTCACCAAAAATCAAAATTGATAATTTTTTTGAGAGTTTCTGGACAAATCCTCGTTTATTTGTGATAACTATTGAATATCTGAGTTTGTAGCACTTACTTCACTCGACAAAATGTGCAGCGGTACGCCCTCAATGCTTGAGGGGCGCACGGCGCCCAGCTTGATGATGTAAATACCAAAGAGGCGACGCAGATATTGAATACGTAGTCGGAGATTGGTCAATCTTGAAATGGCTCTAGAATATTTAAAACATATGAAGACTCAAAGCGTTATAAGTTTTGATGAAGTGTTAGAACGGCGGACCACCAAAAAATATAAATCAAATATACGTAACAAAAACAGCAAACACAAAAATATTTAAGCAAAAAATTGTGGCAAAATAAAGTTGATAAAAAAATTAACCAAACAAGAATTCTAGGCTAAACGAATGTTGTGTTCTGACTAGCGTTGAATGGAATAAGCTATATCGAAAAAGAAAGGAGTGCAAAAGTTTTGGAAATATTAGTTAATATGCTGTAGATAATAATAAACACAAATTTAAATTCAATAAAACAGCAAGCAACAGATAGTACCAACTATACAAAAGTTAAGAAGGAGTGGCTCGTGAACTGGAATTACTATATATGAATAACTATAATCAAATATTCCATATTAACAATTAACAATCCTTTCGACGTCGATAGGGTCGTGCATTTGAATTTATGCAACTCATGAATATATATACATTTTTGTTCTTGTGTTGAAGGATTTAATTTAACTGCCAATAAATATGCAAAGCCAAAAAATTCAACAACAAAAATTTATTAACAACAAAAAAAAAGTAAATATACTTTCAGGAACTTCTTTAAACAAATTTAACCCATACACTTTGTGTACGAACATCAAATGTTGTTAATTTTTGTAAAATATATATATATACTTTTTACATTTTCCATTTTTTTTCTAATTTTTTCAACTCTACTTTACCACACTTGCCACCTTTTTGTTGTTTTTATATTTTATTTTAACATTAACAAAAATTACACTGGAAATCACTTATATATGTATGTAAATATAAAAATTCGATCAGGATAACGAAGGCACGTCTGCACTGCGCCGGTACACGTTGGTGATGAGGGGCGATGATGGTGCTCCATTGGACACGTGCGGATCCTCTCAAACATGCGGTCTTGGTTTGGTTTTTATTTTTTTTTGTTTTTCTTTTCGGTGGTGGTTAATGTTTAAATTTGGTCATTTTAAATTATTATTGTTTATTTTTCAGATTTTTTTCTCCATCTTCTTGATTTTGGGCATCTGGGCCTTTGTACTTCCGTGGGGTAAGCTCTTGCCTTCAGGAAATTCAGCACTTATCCGCATCCTTGAGCAGGGCTTGCTTCCCACAACGTTTTGATAGAGTCCAAACGTAAGCAACAATTTTTCCCTTCGTGCACGACGAAAAAAAAATAACGGCCTACCCTAGATCTACTTTTACATTGCACCCAAAAGTCAGCGAGGCAAACATAATCAAAGCTTCAGAGCACCGACCATTACATGTTCCATCGCTCGTTATCAGCTTCGAAATGGGAGCGCAACATTCAGCGACGAGATTATCAACTTGTAACTCTCCCAATTTACAAAACGTAATCAAAATATAATCTAAGTTACGTTAAATATTTATGAATTTAAGTTTGAATATAAAATTTATAGATATATATCAAGTTTATATTAAAATAGTTTGGCTTTATGTACTTATACTGAAACTAATAGTAATTAATATGAATAATAGCGGCATTGTTTCTGATAATGCACTGTAGATGAATAATTACAAGAAAAATAAATACGAAATGTGTATATTTAACTTTTATAAATTTTAAACTATTTTTAAAACTTAATTCGTAGTTTGATATAAATCAAAATAAATAAATAAATACAAGAGAAATAAAAGAAAATGTATGCAAATGTGTAACTATCGTTGTTTTATCCTGCGCAATAATCGCACGTTTCTCCTGCGACCTCCTCGCAATTTCAACAGGAATCTGGTGACAAATCGGAAGCCAGGTCATCCTCGCCAATGACGTCGCAGCGCACATTACACGGATACTTAACCATGATCAGCGGATGCCCTTCCTCGTCGATGAGACCGCCATTATCACAGCCATCCCCCGTATTCTGGTGTTGAAATACATATTTAGTGAATCAGCAAATGGAAATTTAAGAAACACCAATGAAATAAATAGATTTTTGAAATTTTATGCAGATCGGTTGCTTACCAGAAACTTGAAAGCCATCAGAACCAATAAAAACAGTATTTAAAAGTATTCCCAAAGTGTAGTCGAAAACCCCGCCAAGCATCCATTTGTGTAAATCGCGCTAGCTGTTAGCGATATCATTGCTGACCGATCCTTGCTACTGAAATCATGCAGATAGCTTTTCTCGGCGCTCTTCTTCAAGCAGGCGATAGGTGTCACGTTGGTTCGGCCGCGACTCTGCTTGGTCATCCAGTCAGTCATCCAGTCGGTGACCATCCAATCCTTGTAGCTGTAGACGCCACAGCATTGCTTGTCCAGCTGCAGTCCGTCCCACAGTAGCTTCCGCTCGGGAAATGTGTAATACTCGTCAATGCCGCGTAGCAGTGAATTTGACGCAGTCTCTTCGAGCACCTCGATATTGAGGTAGAGGTTCCAGACTGATCCAAAACCAGATGCAATTATGACGCAGGAATTGAACAGCCAAATGGAGATCATCAGTCGAACATTGGGCGTGCAGCGTCTTTTCCACAAACGGTTCCACATGGATAAGCTACAAAGGAACTTGACAATCAGTTGGCCGCCAGAGATGTAGAAATGGATTAGGTAGCTGATTAGCGAGCGTCGTTCAATGTCCTCCAAGTAGTTGGACAAGATCCACTGACAAGATCCAATCCGATTAAAGCTTCGAATATTAGCAGAAACGCAATATATCCGGATGCTCTGCTGAAAGGCTGGCGCATATTTTTATTATTTTACCAAATACTGCTAGAAGTTTAGAATTTAACTTTTAAACAGTAATTTCTTAGCTACAAAGTTTTAATCTCATCTGAAGTGACACTGTGTTTTTGGAATAGTAAATCTGTCATGAAAATATTGGTATAGGATATATTTAATTTTCAAATAGTTTTCTAATAGTATTAAAAATTTTGTTGTAACATATACCCACATATTGTGGTTGGTGCACTTGCCGCATCGGCGCCCATTCTGCAACTTGAGAGACTGACGAGTGTCTTTAACGAGAGTCTTTAACGAGTGCTAATATTGGCAAATCATGGCATAGTTTCGAAACGATGGCCGCCTCAGATGCCGACAAGAAGCAACTGGCCGATATATTTAATCTATGTGATCACATCAAGAACGGCGATGATTTGAATCAATCTATGGACTGCTTGGAGGATGTGTGTGCCAATCTAGCCATATAAAATTATCCCTACAATACCGATTTCCGAACCGCACTACCCACCAACTCGGTGCGAAAATCGTGCTTCTATCTTAAGGATCTAGATTCGGATGACCCAGATTTGCTTAGTAGCCAGTTGCCAGTGTAATGGCTGTTCACACAAATTACTTACATTACATAGCGCTCTATGTATCGACTACAAGAACCCAAATGCGAACAGTGCCACTGTTGTGCTACGCTGAGGCGGACGGGATCTGGTCTCTGTCAGCAACATCATCTTTAGCAACGGTCTGCTCGACCCCTGGCGTGGTGGCAACGTACTCAAGTCACCGAACGATTGCATTCTTATCATCATTTTGCCAAACGGTGCTCATCACTTGGATCTGCTCGAGATCAAATAACTAGATCCGACATCCTTTGTCGACGCTCGGCAGATGGAAGCAGTTATCATTAGGCAATCTGTTGAAGCGAAAATTCTTTCCCCGCGTCAGGGAATGCCTGGATAAGAAAATAAAACTTGAGTCCTACCAGCGTTGTGTACTCAAACGAAGTTTATTCAATAAAGTTAATTAACATTAAAGCTATCGATCATTTGGGACTTATCATACTTATGTAGCTGATGCACGGTTGCATTGAATGTAAAATAACATTATTTTCAACACCCTTCCACAATGCAATCATACTTACAATTCAATTTATATTTCGCCTTTTTTAGCAGCAACACTTCCGCCTAATTTCCTTCAGAATATCCTTGCGGTTGCTTCATATAAACAGTATCCTTTAAAACATCCAGTCGTGCCTTAAAAAGCTCTATTTGTCCGTAAGCATCTCGCTTCAAACTGTAGACCCATTTGCAACCAATTGCACGATGACCTTTTGGTAATTCTGCCAGCTGCCAGGTTTGATTCGCAATCAAAGCTTCATACGCCTTTTGCATTGCTTCTTGCCAAAACGAAGCATGCGAACCGCTTATAGCTTCCTCGTAGGTTACTGGAATGGGTACCTCACTTGTATCCATAGCGCTGAGTATATTATATATATCTGACCGAGATGTGATGTCTTCGCCGCTGTAGTCAACTTCATCACCATCATCCTGTTCGCCAGCTTGCTTTACTCGATGCCCTACATTTCCCATATCAAATGTTATTGCTTCGCCCTTTGCCTTCTTCAAATAGCTGGCCTCATCAAAGAGAACATCTCTTTTATCGACAACTGTCTTGGATTCTGCATCTTTGGGCTTTAACTTGCTTTTATGACGACCCTTGTCCAGTGCCACTGCAATGGAACAAAAACCTTTAGGTGACTAATCGATGGTTTCCTGCCAGTCCACGCTTCCATTGGAGTCATCCTGATCAGTGCCTTTGTGGCTGCACGATTGCGTAAATACACCGCTGTGTTTACTGCCCACAGTGATCCATGCCTGATTGATGCAATAAGCATCTGGCCATTTCTACAATTGTACGATTAGCTCGTTCAGCAACACCATTTTGTTGCGGAGTGTACGCCACCGTCAATTGCCGTGCAATTCCATGGGTTTTCAAAAACCCGTTGAACGTTTTGTTCACATATTCTCGCCCATTGTCGCTGCGAATACACTTGATCATCCTTCCTGTTTGACGCTCTACAAGATTTTTGTACTTTTCGGAAAACCTCGTCCTTTCCTTTCAGGAAATACACAAAAATCCGACTTGACTTGTCATCAATAAATGTGAGGAAATACTTTGAACCGCCAAGAGACTTCGTTTCGAAAGGGCCACACACATCAGTGTGCACCGGTTCCAGAAGTTCCTCCGCTCGGCTTTCTGTTGATCCAGGAAATGACTGCACGTGACTGCACTGCATGCACGTCTTGGACGACACCCGTTGCAACACGTCAACATTTTCCATTCCTCGCACCAGCGTCTTGTTTACCATTTCACGCAGACTTTCATAATTGAGATGACCATATCTGTTATGCCACAACTCGCCGTCTGAATTAACAGCTGCATAACATCTGTTGCGCTGACTTTCAAACGTATACAGATTTCCTACTCGTTTGGCCTCGAGTATACATTCGCCTCCTTGGAATACTCGTGCACTGCTTGCATCGAAATATACCTTGCACTTCATTGCTATGGCTTGTCCCACCGACATGAAATTGCCCGTCAACTTTGGTACGTACAATACGTTGTGTAGTACCAGTGTGCACAAATCCGTTTAAATTTTCACTTCAGCTCTGCGTTCTGCTTACAAGGTGCCTGCGTCCGCCAAAACAGATCGTTTCGGTATGCGCCTCAAACTTTGAAAACATTTGCTTATCGCAACACATATGGCTTGTTGCTCCACTGTCAAAGCACCAGCTGAGTTTCTTAAAACTGCTTGCATCCAATGCGTTCAGTAAGCTGCAATTCATTTGTCCGGTCGCTATGACATCATTTTGGGAATTAATCTGCAACAATTCGCTTTAATATGCCCTGTTTCACCACATTTGTAACAAGCGATCTTTTTCAAATTTTTCATTGTGGTGACCTTCGCAGTAGCGTTATGCCGTTGTCTAACTGTAAAGACCTGCGCGATATCGATCTGCTTCTCTGCGCCTTCTCTCCTCTCGCCTTCTTCCTTCAACTTTATGTACAGAATTTCAAACGCTGGCAGACTGTCGCGCGTCTCGATGGCGGCAACGAAATTCTCAAAATTGTCTTGAAGGCTGGAAAGCAAAATAACGACCTTGAGCTCGTCAACTATTTCTATTCAAACTCCGGCACGCTGATCCATGATTTCGTTAAATGTGATCAAATAGCTAGCCATGCTTTGTCCCTCCGCCATGCGAGAATTGAGGAACTTTTTGTAAAGCGAGACTTTACGAACCGGTCCGCTTGGCTGATGGACTTCGTGCAACTTAATCCATGCCTCCTGCGACGTTTGCAATTCTTGATGTATACAAACTGCGATGTATTATCACTTAGCGTGATCGTTGCCAGTGCCTTATGAGCCAACGCACTCCAGGTCATATTTTCGCCCACATCAGACTTCTGTAAGTCCCCCGACGCAACATCCCATAGATCCGCATGCACCAACACGCTTCGCATCTATATGCTCCAAGAACCATAATTATTTTCTTCACGCTTCTCAATTTGGTACAGCTCACTCATGTTTCTATATTTGCGACGCACTTTACATTTACACACACGTAACTACCGATTTGTCTTTCATCCGAGTTCGTAACTCTGGATATCGAGTCAAAATATACCGTAAATAATCCTATCAGGCCACGCGCTCTGCGTTCATAACCTGTTGGAGCGAAAATCCTTTCCCCGCGTCAGGGAACTGAGTCGCACCAGCGTTGTGTACTCAAACAAAGTATATTCAAGACTGTTAATTAATTAATAAAATATATAAATACTTCACCTTCTTTTTTTTTACACTGTTAAATAGGTACACAGGTTTACAGGTACAGGTACATTAAAATTTAATAAAAGAAGGTATGCGCAAACACTTACAAGCACACACATCATATACGAAGTGTTTTCGAATTTAGATTTTTTTTGTGGCGTTATGTTGGTACTCATGTCTCTCACTTATGCCGACAAGCTCGGCCATTTTGAATGTTAACTTAATTGTTGACAGCTGCTTTGCTTGTACGTGTTTTGGATCGTCTTCGATTTTTACCTATTCAAAAAAATGGATCAAAGAACCTGTATCAAATTTTGTGTGAAAAACGAAATTAAGTGCGCGGATGCATTCCGAATGTTGACTATGGCATACGGAGAAGCTACCTTGCACCGAAGCAACGTTTATCGGTGGTACAAAATGTTCTCAGAAGGCCAAGAAGATGTGAACGACGAAGAGCGTGCCGGACGCCCGAGTACTTCAACAACAGGCCAAAAAATTAATGAAGTGGAGAAAATGGTATTGGCCAATCTTCGAATCACCGACCTAGACATATCGATTGGCTCATGCCATTTTCTTATCTAATAATTAGATAAAGAAAATATTAAAAAAAAAAATACATTTCAAAAGAAAAAACAATAATGGAAACAAGAACATCGAAGAAAAGAGAGCTAGAGGAAGAGCAATCGAAACTTATGGAGGAGATTAAGCCATCCAAGGACGAGGCTGATCAAATTGACTGTTCACTGAGTCCAACGAACAGTCTTTTGTCCAGATTCAATAGATGCGAAACCCAACTACAGGATGCAATGGATTTAGCCAGACGCTACTTGACTAATCGATCGCTTGAAGAGCTGCTGGATATCAAGGCTACAATAAAAATTCGTTTGAGAGCGACCCTTGAAGTCAAAGAAAAATGCGATTCAAGGGCAATTAATATTAAGGAAATGGAGGAGCTAAAATGGGAAGCCGTGAATTTGATGGAAAAGATCAGTAATGCTCTACCGTATCTACAATCTGCGTCGAGACAAGACATACTCTCGATGAGGCAAGAAGTTCCAAAGGTGGATATACCTCAATTCTACGGTAATGCAAAGGATTGGCCAAACTTTTATGGCCTATTTACCGAAGTGATACACAAACGAGGAGATATCAGCGATACCATAAAACTGAACCACTTAAGATCGTGCCTGAAAGGCGATGCAGCTACAATGGTGAGTCACTTACTGATTGGCTCAGCTGCAAACTACAAAGAGGAATGGAATTTGATTTGTAAGCGGTACGAAAATAATCGGAAGATTTTCGCTGACCGGCTGAACAGTTTATTGGAATTGGAACCATTAAGATGTGACTCGAGGGAAAAATCCGCAGGTTTTTAGATCAAGCAACCGAAAGTATATACATCATAAAAGAAAAATCAAAGATTGACGATGCTACAGATGTTATTTTTGCGCAAATCCTTCTTCGACAATTTTCTACTGAGGCTCTGCAGCAATACGAGCAACACGTCGAGACAAAAAACAGAGAAATCCAATCACTGGAAGACGTATTGGAATTTAGCAATCAGCTTTACGATGCGGTGGATTCTGTGCAAAGAAACGTTGTTAAAGAGACAACACAACGCCAACAGAAGTCGTGCCGTTTTTGTGAGATGGGCGGGCACGAGATTAACCGGTGTCAGAAATTTAAAGCAGCATACTTAAACAAAAGGAAAGACGTTTGTAAAGACGCAGCATCTATGCTTCCGTTGCCTGGGCAATCATGCTATGGCAGAGTGCAGAAAGGAATGGAGATGTCAGAAGTGTAGCAAGCCCCACAATACCTTGCTACATGAAGATGATAAAAGGGAGAGTGTAAACTGTATCAAGTTAACAAATGAGCAGGAAACACTGTTGGCCACTGCTGTGGTCAACGTAAGGAATGCCGGTGGAAATTACGAGCAGCTTCGCGCATTGATGGATGGAGGATCGCAACGCACTCTGATATCAGAAGAAGCAGCGCAGCTTCTAAGGTTGAAAAGAAACAAGGAGTCCGTGGAAATACAGGGGATATTTTCACAAGGCATGGAGCTGGCAAAGAATAGTGTTTTTCTACAAATCAAACCTCAATTTACAAGTAAATTCAATGCGCGGACTACAGCCCTAGTAGTTTTAAAACTACAAAGAGCACTTCCCAGCAAAAACATTAATATGGATGTTGAACAGACTGGAAAAATTGCACTTTGGCAGATCCGAAGTTTAATATGCCAAGCAGAATTGACATGATCATGGTGTGGACCTTTTTCCGTTAATAATGATGGGTCAAGTCAAAACGATCAATGGAACGTTGGGGCAAAAGACACGACTCGGATGGATAGTTTCCGGAAATATTGCTCGAGCACCGCCAAGAAGATTGACGGCGGCTATGCTGTAAACATGAATGATCTGGAGCGCTTTTGGGAACTGGAAAAAAAAGACACCGATGAGATGAAGAAAATCAGCGATGTGAAAGCCACTATCAGAAGACGACTTCAGTGGATAAGGAGGGACGAGTTATAGTCTCGATTCCATTTAGGCCAATTTTGATTGGGAGACTCTCGTAGGCAAGCAGTAGCAAGGTTGATGCAAATGGAGAGAAAATTCAAAACAAATCGAATACTCTTCAATGACTATAACGCCTTCATGAAAGAGTACCTGCACAGGCCAAGGCAGGTACTACCTACCGCACCATGCGGTAATTAGGCAAGAAAGCCTCACCACTAAACTAAGGGTGGTTTTTGATGCATCAGCAAAGACCACAAGTGGGCTCAGCCTGAACGACGTAATGTCAATCGGTCCCAAAATTCAAAGGGATATTTTTGAGATTCTATCCAGCTGGCGCATGTGGCGATATGTGGTAACAGCAGATGTAGAGAAAATGTATCGGCAGATAAAAATTACGCCAACTGATCAGGAGTATCAGTACATAGTTTGGAGAGAAAATCCAAGAAAATCAAAGAGTTTAAATTGACGACTATAACGTATGGAACATCATCGGCGCCATATTTAGCAGTGCGATCACTGCATCATCTAGCTGATTTATATTGCAAGAATGACGAAAAATTATCAAGTATTATAAAACAGGATTTTTACATGGATGACTTGATGACTAAAGCTAACACAATAGAAGACTGTACAGATATTCAGGAAAAAATAAGAGCTGTCATGAACAAAGGAGGAAAGAATCTACGAAAATGGGTCTCCAACAATGAAAGAATAATTGCGTCAATCCCGAGTGGAAATATGTCGGAAAAAATCGCAATAATAAAGGACGAGTCAATAAAATCTTTGGGATTACTTTGGGGACCCAACTAGAGACGATTTCATATTCAGCGTGAAGATGCCGAAATTGGATTGTATATCAAAACGATCAGTGCTGTCGCAACTTGCAAGGATATTTGATCCATTAGGATGGTTAACCCCGGTAACAATACAGGGAAAATGTCTTATGCAGGAGCTATGGAAAATGCCGCTCACGTGGGACACTGAACATTTTCGAGCATGTGTCACATGCATTAGATAAAGGCAGGAGTCTTGCAACCAGCTCATGGGAAACCTGCCTGTATATAGAGTGAGCGAAGAGTTTCCATGTTATGCAACGGGCATAGATTATGATTGGACCATTTCAAATTAAATGCTCTAAGGGGCGAGGTCAAAAAGCTGGCGTCAAATCGATGTGTTATCATCTAAAGCGGATTCTTGGTAACAACAGCTGTACATATGAGGAGTTTTCTACACTGCTATGTCGCATAGAGGCTGTGTTGAACTCACGTCCATTAACCCCTATGGAAAATGAGAATGGGACCGATGACGTACTCACCGCTCGACATTTCTTAGTCAGTAGACCACTTATTACCGCACCAGAAAATATGTTTGTGCATAATAGATGGAGATACATTCAGTGAATGAGTTCAGAGTTTTGGAAAAAATGGAAAGAGGATTATTTGGTATCGCTGCAAAAAATATCAAAATGGCGCAGTGAAAAGGAAAACCTTAAGGAGGGTCAGGTGGTATTAATCAAACACGAAAATACACACCCAGGAAAATGGCCAATGGGTAAAATAATAGAAACAGTGTGGGAAAATACAATAAAGCCAGAATATTCAAAATTAAGACAAGTAACGGCCAGATAAAACGGGCAATCAGTAAAATATGTCCGTTACCAACAACAGAAGAAGAGCAAAAACTCCGTGAAGAAACGCACGTGGCAACATGACGGCAGCAACAATCACTTAACAAAAAGATATGTAAAAAAGAGGGAATTAATTAATATTATATTTGGCCCCCCGAAGAATGTTCAAGTTTGAACTTGCGACGCAGCAGGCTCAGCTATTGTTTAATGACAGAAAAATACAAGGCCTCCTTACAGCACATAAATTCACCTTACAACACATGGAGTCGTAGTAGGCGACGCCATGTACATAGATTTAAGATTTTTGTATAAATAAAGGAAAGCTCGTCAGAGCAAATCAGTTCGATTCTAAACGTCGTCTCATCTTGTTTGACTACACCCTATACGTGTTTCATACACTATCACTAAATGTCTTATTTTCGAATAGACATTCCTTAAAGCTATTTATATTTAACTTATATAGAGCAGATCTTTTTACTTCTTTTACACAAGAGACAATGAATACATTTTAGCTCTAAGACCAACAAATTCCAGCATTCTCTTACCACAATTTTCATCCTTTATCATACTTAAAACTTTCTTGTTGCACCTCTTGATTCCATATTTTTGTGCTAAGTTTAGTGGATACTCAGAAGTATACAAACGCATCTCAACGTCATCCGCAATATCACTAAAGATATCATTAGTCTCAAAAGAATATATGAATGAGTCTGTATCCATATAGTTTAATAAGACTTTCTCTTGGAACTTTGGCTTCATATAATTGTAATGAAAATCATACATTTGCCATTTTGATAATTCTAAAACAGCAAAACCTAAATACATAGGCTTATCGTGAACATTAAGTATACAATTCATTTGAATGGCATATATATCCTCAGAAAATTGCGCAGAACTATGGAAACTGGCCTTTCCAATCAGGGCACGAGCACCCAACCTAATGCGATTTGTGGTTTCCCACGATGTAACCAGCGTGATGTCATTACGTTTTTCAGCGTTTTCCATCGTCTTTCCATAGACTGCATTATTAAGTAATTTAAAAATGTCTGTTTCATAATTATTTTTGGCTTGAGTTCTATAAAAAGTATTTAAGTCTATATACTTTTTAAGCCCAGAAAACTGTTTATTTTCTAAAATTTTATGAATTTTTACTAATTTTAAGCCATTATTTAGACATTGCAGGAGATTTCTATAATGTATAGGATACTTCGATTTAAACCTTTGGTCAGCAACAAGTTTTTGCACTTTTGCCTCCGGAGTAGGTTTTTGGTTTGAAGGAAAAAATGGTAGGTCATTATGGTAATCGTGAAAGGAGTCTGGGAATAAAAGATCTACCTCAAGAATGTAACCATTCTCTGAATTTTCGGCGATAGATGAAAGATTAAATGAATTGACTTCATCCTCATTCATCCATCTAAAACCCGAATATGGGAGATGTTGAGACATAAATTACTAGGAACTAAGTATATCAGAAAATCTGAAGGCTTAGTGCTACCGTAAGTCTCAATATACCTATGATTAGCTTTTGAATAGCGCATGAGGCACTGAACCAAGCCACCACGAATGCCAAATTGGATAAACCTATACATATTTATATCCGTTAATAATTCGAGTTCAAATTTTGGGTTTTAAGCTTCAAAAATTTTTATTTGGTCCAATGGCAAAGGAAAATCCAAATTTTTATAATCTTATCTGAGAGATTCAACGATTATTATTGATGAACTCTCAATGCTATTAACTTTGTAGGCAGAGCACCTTGCCGATTCATTATTAGTTGGTGCTTTAAGGGCTGATATCAATGTCCATTTAAAACAAAATGCATCATTGTTTTTTTACATTAATTATTGCTTTTTTGGCTCTCAAGCCTTTTAGGCGTTTCAGTATATCTTGAAACTTTTAACGGAGTATATTTGTTTACATATATCTCCAGCCGTAATATACCTGTCATTGTCCATCTACTGTGCTTTTCCTGTAGTTCTTCCAATTTTGGTGCATATAATTGCTGAGTGATCTTTTAAGAACTCTTCTAGATCACTTGATGCTGTTATAATACACATATTGGATTGTTGTGACTTTATTGTCATTTCCATCTCGTCATTGGTGAATTTAATATACTCAGCAAAGAGCTCTAAATTAATTTTGCTGGCCATATGTGTGGTTAAGATGCTTCTTGAAATTTGCAACACTGTGCAGAACCTCTGCTAGTTGGAGTTGGCGATTAGTTGGCATTCGATCCAAAATGCAGTTGTTATATATGTTGAATTGTTGAAGCTACTTGGGGTGGCTCTGACCTTGAGCCGAGCTACTCACGGGCGATGTACTGACAATCACCTCGTGTGGATTGGTTCGCGGATGGTTGCTCTATTTCGAAAGACATGTTATTTAAATATTGTTTGTTGTAACAGTTTTATTGTTAAAATTAAGTTATGCTAAGCAACACTAAATGTAACTACTAGTAAGTCTGGTAGCCCTTGGAACAATCGATATAATATCGATGTATCGTGAGCGCACTCGATGAGGAGTAATCGCGCCACGAGCAGACGAGTTGAGTAGTGAACGTCTTTCAATAAAGGAATCCACGGGATTAACTTCAACAGGTTATGGGCCCAGAGATTAAGAAAGACCCAGAGGTTAAGAAAGACCCAGAGATTAAGAAAGACCCTAAGAGATTAAGGAGGTGTGTCCAATAAATAATTTTTGTGTGTCAAAAATAAATAATTTTTGTGTGTCAAAAATTTACGCGGAAAAAATGGCGAATAATTTGTACTCAATAGACAAGCTGGATGAAAAAAATTATGATATTTGGTGTGTCCAAATGCGTAGTGTGCTTGTTCATGCTGATGCATGGAGAATAGCAAGTGGTGTTGAAGTGAAGCCAGAAAGAGACAGCGGCAACTGGGAAAAGGCTGATCAGAAGGCATTAGCGACAATTACATTGTCAGTGAAATCAACACAGATAAATTACATAAAAAACTGCAATACATCTGCAGAGGCTTGGCAAAAACTAAAAGAAATTCATGAGCCTAGGGGACCAGCAAGAAAAGTGTCTTTGTATAAAAAATTATTAAATTTAAAACTCATAGACGGTGAGAACATTATTACGTATATAAACGAGTTTGAAAGTGTAGTTGGTAAACTAAAAGAAGTTAGTGTTTCGCTCGGTGACGAAATCGTGGTAATAATATTATTATCTAGTCTACCAAAGTCTTACGAAAATTTCGTAATAGCAATGGAAATACGCGATGAACTGCCTAATTTCATCATAATGCGCAATAAACATTTAGAAGAGGCAGAACGTTGAAATGAAACCAATGTCGAAAACAGAGCACAGCAAGCATACATGATACAACAAAAAGGGACTGGCAAAAAGGAACAAAAACGAAACAGTAATAACGGTAAATGCTATGTGTGCGGGAAGCGCGGTCACTTTGCAGCTGCATGTCGGCAAAGCAAATACAGTTATAATCAGCAAAGAGATGAACAGACGCCGAAACAAGAAAAGAAAACTCAAAACGAACATTCGAATATGTGTGTGGTCACAGAGTAGTGGTCTCTTCGCGTCTGATAAAAATGTGCGTCGCGACGTATGGTGTGTCGATAGTGGCGCCACATCTCATATGTGTAACAATCGTAAGGCTTTCATAGAGTATACAGAAACTCAACAAAGCGTGCTAGTGGCGGGCAATGAAACAATAAAAGCACTTGGAACCGGGATCGTGCGGGTGAAAACTAAATATTCGGTATTTAAATTAAAATACGTTTTATATGCACCGAACTTACAAATGAACTTTTTCTCAGTCAGCAAAAGTGCTGAGAACGGTGTTCAAATAAACTTTAATAACAAAGGAGACAGTATTACAAGAAAAGTGGATAACGAAATGGTGATTTTTGCTCATAAAGAAAACGGATTGTACTTATTCCAAAATTTGATGGAATCAATTTATATATCGTGTGTCGATAATGTGATTAAATGGCACAATAGGTTTGGCCATATCAATTTACAAAGTTTATATAAACTATCGTCAGGTACAATTGTGCAGGGTATGGAAAATATACAGCCCACAGCAAACATTGCGTGTATACCATTTTTGAAAAGCAAAATTTGTTCGCAACCATTTGCAGAGGCGAGTTATCGTGCGAAAAAACTATTAGAGATCATACATTCGGATGTATGCGGGCCGTTTAATGTTAACTCTATCGGCGGATCAAGATATTTCTTGACATTTATAGACGATAAATCATCTATGCAACAGCAATATTTATGAAAAATAAAAGTGAAGTCTTCGAACATTTTAAAAACTACAAATCATATGTCGAAAAACAAACAGGTCATAAAATAAAAATACTTAGGAGCGACAATGGCGGTGAATATGTTAACAAAGATTTGAAAGAGTATCTACAGTGTGAATGAATAAAACTACAGCTTACAGTGCCATACACACCGCAACAGAAAGGGGTGGCGGAACGTTTTAATCGTACGTTAGTAGAAATGGCACTTTGTATGTTAGTACATGCAGGCCTTGAAGAAAAGTTTTGGGCGGAAGCATGTTCATGTGCGTTATATATTAGGAATCGTACAACAACAAGAGCATTAGAGAATACAACACCATTTGAAGTTTGGTTTAACAGAAAACCAGTTGATAAACATTTAAGAACATTCGGCTGTTTAGCCATAGGTCTTGACAAGACGCAAAAACGCAAATTTAAAGCCAAAGGCAAGGAATATATTTTTGTAGGATATAGTACAGCGTCAAAAGGTTATAGACTGTATAATCCAGAAGATAATAAGAATGCCATTATTTTGATACCTTAATCATGTACATTTAAATTTATGTACACATGTATATCTTTTTTAGGGGCATATCCGATAAATTGCCTGTCAGCCACTCAAGTTTAATTTGCCTGTCATTTCACTTGGCCAACAACAAGCGATAAAGGGACGCAGGCAGGAGCAGGAGCGAAGGTGAAGTGGCTAAGCTGATATTTGCCCATTGCCAACTGCCAGCTGCAATTTGTTCACAACTAAAACTTATCTCTGCGAACCTCCGCCCCTTTCATAACCTTTCTCAGTGTGGCCAAGCTGCACACAATTTGTGAAATGTAAGCGAAAAAAATCAACTTTGCTCAGGTTACCAACATTGAAGGGGTTATGGGGGGAGGTAGCGGGTTATCGGGTGGAATTTATGCCGAGACCACACGCGTAGGAAATCTGTATACGTTTGAAAGTCATCGTAACATATGTTATGCAGCTGTTAAGTCGGCGAGTTGTGGCATAACAGATATGGTCATCTCAATAAAAGCAGAAATGAAACTAACGAATTATTTTACTTTATTTTTAAAGTGTCTATACTTGTGTCACTTTCATTTGTAATACTTGTCCATACTGGTTTACATCGTTTTTTATTTCTTTTCTAATTTTTCTTAAAATTTCAAAGCCTAAACGATTTTGGTCATTTTCTGCTTTATGTCCACAAGTTACATCTAAATCATATTCCCATCTCTGAACATTTGGGAATAATAAAGTTATTAGATGAACTACAAATTTGATTTTTTAATAGCATGTTCCAACATAAGAATGAGGTGAAAAATATCCCTAATCTTATGAAGGCTCTCCATGATTCACTATTAAATTTTATTTTATTGCCATATTGATTTAAAATTAATATGCATTGCTTTTCTGATTTTCTAATTTTTAAAAGACACTCAAACTGCTTAAGCCTTTACTAAATATGTACCTTTAAGGTTCGTAATCGAATGCATTGTTCTTTTCCAAATCAAATACCAGTTATTTTTATTCATTGCGTTCTCCGAGCAGGTATAAAAAACCGATGCATACCTTACTTAGCTATCAAAAGCACAGTTTAAAGTCAGAACAGCTCAAATTAAAAGCTTTGATATTCGAATAAATTCTGAATAGTTGTTGAATGCAATAGCTTTCCCAGCATACGCATTTATTCCCAGATACGCTCTGAAAAGTTCTTGTCTTTGGCTTGTTGAACGTCATAAGAACACGCCATTACAAAATTTGGTAATTTTCCACAAACCCCCTTCCCACTGGTGAATATTCCAAATTTAGGAAAATAAGTTAAGTCCAACATATACCGTCCGCTGTTAAGGTATTATAGTCCGAACTTCGCGTCGCAAAGATCCTTGAATTTTTGCGTTGTGATAATACTGCCATGTTTTTTCCTTGTTTAAGCCACAAGATTAAGAATTAAGATTATTGATTAACTTATTTAAGAAACAAATACACTGAATTTAAGGAATTTTGGATGTAACATAGTGTCTTGGATATAAGTGTCTCATAAATGTCGAGGAACATTCAAGACCTGTTCAACTATATGGATAATGATGCAAATGCATTATTTTAGTATTCATCTGAAGCCAGAATATTTGTAATGCTAGCCCAACCATATAAATTGATAGCACCTAAGTACATCAGTAATTCTTATCTTTTAGTGGTATAATAATCATCATATACATAAAGTTGGCTTTTGGCGATCGTAGCACTGAATCATGTACTAATACCAATATGAACAAGTCTGTTTACTGTCAACTTAGTTAATTTCTATATTGGTGGTCTTTAATATTGAAACCTATGAGTGACCCAGTTTGTGTACTAATGGGCGGGAATAAATTCACTTACAAACTGATTGAATTTTTGTAATACATCTGCAAGTAAAAGAACATTCATCTTAAGATACAATACCATGTTATGTTTGACTACTTAATATCCACGTTCTCAACTGAACATGCTTTATTCGGTAAATTTATAAAAATGCTTTCCTTTATATTCCTTTATATTTATAGGATTTAATCTTCGTAGGAAATGTCCAACGTTGAGTACGTTCGTGTCGTTCTCCTTTTGCAACGGCTGGGATTTCACCACTGCCCTGCGACATAGCATCGCAGAACACTCTTTATAGGTGCAGCTCTTGTTTCGAAGAATACGTTTTAAGTGTACAACTTTCGGTTCCCGTAATCTTTCCAAGTGGGGACAGCCCGGGGGAATAAAGTACCAGGTTCTCCTTTCTTTTTGTAAATCCTAGGATGGACCAGCTATGATATGACCAGCTGCCGTAAAGCTGCTCGCTTTCATTGTCATTGCGTTCTGCAGCTACTCTATGGACTTCTTGTATTGATTTACTTGCACCTCAAGACGTTCTCGTGTAGCTTGCTTTAGTCCTAACCGCCACTGGTCCTCCTTGTTGCGCATCTGCTCGACGATGGTGCTTTACTTTCTCAATAGCTCGCTCAGCTCGTTCTGAGCCTGCAGTACGGCGCGATAGCTTTGCGCCGCAAATGCACATTTCTCAGCATGGTTGTGAGCCACATGTGACTTCTCAGGCAAGATCTGCACCTCGGAAAGCTCCGCGTCTGCGGTCTGGCGAGCTTTTTGGGCTAGAGTGCGTGCAGTCTCAGCATTTTTAAGCTGATTACGCAACTGCCTGATTTGTGCCTTGCCGGGTGTATCCGCCTTGAGTCGCTCCAGCTGCGTTTGCGCATCCTTCAGAAGTGCCTTGTTTTCTTCCAAATCGCGACGCAGCTTTTGGCTCAGAGATCTCGGCATCACTATCCACAAATGCGTTCCAATTCATATTTTTCGCGCAGCAGCTGTGCTCGCTCTCCATACGCTTTCCATACTCTCTCTTTAGCTGACACTCGAGCTCCTGTATCTTGTTATAGCTTTTTCCGCGCTTCTTGTCACAATGCTGTAGGTCTCGATGAGCCTCCTCGAGTTTCTTATCGCTCTTCTGTATATCTCGACGGGCCTCCTCGAGCTCCTTGTGCATTGTCTCAGGTATCATTTCTAGACAAGGCTTGGTCTGCTGTAATGTGTGGATTTGGTTGAAACTGTCAGCCAGCTCCTTACCCATAGTTTTTGTGTGCTCCTGTTCGACCGTGTAGAGTTTTATGAATTTCATTTCTTGTTTAAGAAATCTGTCCCGATCCCAATACGCTTGTAGCACAGTGTCCCGTCTCGATGAACTTGTTAGATACGACAGCACTGCAACAATTTTTCCTATTACATTTTCACCTTCACTGAAGAGATCGAAACATTCTTCCGATTCGAATCTTAAATTGTCCATTGATGTCTTCGTTTCACGAATCGCCCAAATACTATGTATCAGTTCGCCTTCTGTTGGATTTCCAAATTGGTCTTGGCAAGTTCTATTTCCTTTCGCATATGAATTAACATTCTGTCAATTTCTCTCAAGCTGTCATTCTTTAAACTAGCCTCCTCTTTGACCAGCTTCATTAACTTATTTTCCCGTCCTTCGATCGCATTTTCTGATAAAGACGGCTCCGTTTTTAACAGCTCCTTCTGCTTTCCCATTAATATATTCTCTTATATGTTTTGTTTGGCTTTGATTTGCACTTGCTTCACAGTTCTGTTGAAAGCCACAGAACACTCTATATGATATTTTGTTATTCAAATTAAGCTGAGCTTCGCAGTGTCTCAAGTTCATACTTGAACACTTTCTATATCCAGACTAATGCTAACTGCATTGCCATGCATCGCATTGTATCTAATTCATAATTTTACTAATAATATCAACTCTCTTAAATTCTTTAACTAATAAATGGGAATCATATTTTGAAATTAATGTTGCAGACATTATGGTCTGCTCGCTAGTTATTCCTAAATCTTTTTGCAGATATGACAATTATCTGTATTTCGAAAACTATTCTTTTCTTCGATTAATGTTATTAAATAGCAGGTGTAAATATCGCTTACATCTCTGATAAGAGAGCTTACAATTTTATACCTACATCTTATATACTTATCCATGAGCCAACTTTATATAGTATGAATATTCTATTGAAATGTTGTGGGAAGTTGCTACAACGTTCATTCACAGACTGCACACACAACCAAAGGTACTTCCAAATAACGATTATATTATTTTAATACGAAAGAGATGCGTACAAAAAATAAAGTTGGGCAAAAATAATAGAAAAATACTTTGTTTTTAGTTAAGGAATATTGATTTCAAAATATTACCTTGACGAATTCTTTATCAACACGAAATTTTTTCGCCTAAAGGTAGAGTGTTCTATAAATTTACAATATTTTTTCTTTTCCTTGATGATTTGTTTTTTTTTCTTCGATTTTTCTATCTGTTTTGAGTACAAGCAGTATGGAATTAGGTATTCTATGACAGGAAGAGTTTTTTTTTTAATTTCTTCTTTATAGCACTTAATGTGTTGTTATTGGGCGTGTTTGTGTGCGCTTTAAGGGAGCATGCGAGCAAGTGCCTCCACTTCAGTGTCATTGTGAGTGACACTTCTCTGCTTTTGCTGGTGCTCTATCTAGCCTGTTTCCAAGCAACTGTCCAATGTGCATCTGTATAAGGTTGCACGCTGCCAGTTGCCAGTTGCCAGCTGAAATGCTCACCCATCGAGTCCATTATACCCGGCATACTTTATTTATTAATTGAATATACTTGTGACACTTTCTTTTGTTATACTAAAATTTTTAAATCTAAAATTTGTGTATCATATTTTCCCATTTTTGAACATTTGGGAATAATAAAGATATTATATTATTTTCTTAGTAATGTGTTTTTGTTTAAATTAAGTTATGCTAAGCAACACTAAATGTAACTACTAGTAAGTCTGGTAGCCCTTGGAACAATCGATATAATATCGATGTATCGTGAGCGCACTCGATGAGGAGTAATCGCGCCACGATCAGACGAGTTGAGTAGTGAACGTCTTTCAATAAAAGAATCCACGGGATTAACTTCAACAGGTTATGGGCCCAGGGATTAAGAAACGCCCAGAGGTTAAAAAAAGGCCCATAGATTAAGAAAGACTAAGTGATTGGTGTGTCCAATAAATAATTTTTGTGTGTCAAAAATAATAGTTTTTGTGTGTCAAAAACTTACGCGGAAAAAATGGCGAATAACTTGTACTCAATAGACAAGCTGGATGAAAAAAACTATGATATTTGGTGTGTCCAAATGCGGAGTGTGCTTATTCATGCTGATGCATGGAGAATAGCAAGTGGTGTTGAAGTGAAGCCAGAAAGAGACAGCGGCAACTGGGAAAAGGCTGATCAGAAGGCATTAGCGACAATTACATTGTCAGTGAAATCAACACAGATAAACTACATAAAAAACTGCAATACATCTGCAGAGGCTTGGCAAAAACTAAAAGAAATTCATGAGCCAAGGGGACCAGCAAGAAAAGTGTCTTTGTATAAAAAGTTATTAAATTTAAAACTCATAGACGGTGAGAACATTATTACGTATATAAACGAGTTTGAAAGTGTAGTTGATAAACTAAAAGAAGTTAGTGTTTCGCTCGGTGACGAAATCGTGGTAATAATATTATTATCAAGTCTACCAAAGTCTTACGAAAATTTCGTAATAGCAATGGAAATACGCGATGAACTGCCTAATTTCACCATAATGCGCAATAAACTTTTAGAAGAGGCAGAACGTAGAAATGAAACCAATGACGAAAACAGAGCACAGCAAGCATACATGATAAAACAAAAAGGGACTGGCAAAAAGGAACAAAAACGAAACAGTAATAACGGTAAATGCTATGTGTGCGGGAAGCGCGGTCACTTTGCAGCTGCATGTCGGCAAAGCAAATACAGTTATAATCAGCAAAGAGATGAACAGACGCCGAAACAAGAAAAGAAAACTCAAAACGAACATTCGAATATGTGTGTGTCACAGAGTAGTGGTCTCTTCGCGTCTGATAAAAATGTGCGTCGCGACGTATGGTGTGTCGATAGTGGCGCCACATCTCATATGTGTAACAATCGTACGGCTTTCATAGAGTATACAGAAACTCAACAAAGCGTGCTAGTGGCGGGCAATGAAACAATAAAAGCACTTGGAATCGGGATCGTGCGGGTTAAAACTAAATATTCGGTATTTAAATTAAAAGACGTTTTATATGTACCGAACTTACAAACGAACTTTTTCTCAGTCAGCAAAGGTGCTGAGAACGGTCTTCAAATAAACTTTAATAACAAAGGAGCCAGTATTAAAAGAAAAGTGGATAACGAAATGGTGATTTTTGCTCATAAAGAAAACGGATTGTACTTATTCCAAAATTTGATGGAATCAATTTATATATCGTGTGTCGATAATGTGATTAAATGGCACAATAGGTTTGGCCATATCAATTTACAAAGTTTATATAAACTATCGTCAGGTACAATTGTGCAGGGTATGGAAAATATACAGCCCACAGCAAACATTGCGTGTGTACCATGTTTGAAAAGCAAAATTTGTTCGCAACCATTTGCAGAGGCGAGTTATCGTGCGAAAAAACTATTAGAGATCATACATTCGGATGTATGCGGGCCGTTTAATGTTAACTCTATCGGCGGATCAAGATATTTCTTGACATTTATAGACGATAAATCACGCTATGCAACAGCAATATTTATGAAAAATAAAAGTGAAGTCTTCGAACATTTTAAAAACTACAAATCATATGTCGAAAAACAAACAGGTCATAAAATAAAAATACTTAGGAGCGACAATGGCGGTGAATATGTTAACAAAGATTTGAAAGAGTATCTACAGTGTGAAGGAATAAAACAACAGCTTACAGTGCCATACACACCGCAACAGAACGGGGTGGCGGAACGTTTTAATCGTACGTTAGTAGAAATGGCACGTTGTATGTTAGTACATGCAGGCCTTGAAGAAAAGTTTTGGGCGGAAGCATGTTCATGTGCGTTATATATTAGGAATCGTACAACAACAAGAGCATTAGAGAATACAACACCATTTGAAGTTTGGTTTAACAGAAAACCAGTTGTGAAACATTTAAGAACATTCGGCTGTTTAGCCATAGCTCTTGACAAGACACAAAAACGCAAATTTAAAGCCAAAGGCAAGGAATATATTTTTGTAGGATATAGTACAGCGTCAAAAGGTTATAGACTGTATAATCCAGAAGATAATAAGGTAGTTACAACACGTGATGTTAGATTCGAAGAAAACTTGTTAATGGGGAAGAAAAATGAGTTTCAAAACAATATTGAAATAGAGGAGCAAGTACAAGCACATACGCCGCAGACCGACTACGAGGATCCTGAGGATGTCGAAAACGCTGGTTCTACACAGACTAGTAGTGAAGATGATGCAGTCCCAATATATGGTCCAGGGCGACCACGCATCGTGCGAACAGGCGCACCAGGTAGACCGACAAAACAGAAAAATCGACTTAATGTGATGCAGCCAATAGAAGAGGGTGAAGTTCCAGACAACGTTAAGATGGCTCTATGTAGCCCTCAAGGGGGCGAATGGAAGAAGGCGATGCAGCTTGAGTACGACTCGCTGATTGCTAATAGCACATGGTCATTAGTTGACCTACCTCCTGGAAAGAAAGCTATCGGATGTAAATGGGTATACAGCTTAAAACGGGACTCTGATGGCAACATAGATCGATTCAAGGCGAGGTTAGTTGCAAAGGGATGCAGCCAACAGTACGGCGTTAACTATGAAGAAACATACTCTCCAGTTGTACGTTACGCAACAATACGTATGGTATTCGCACTGCAGCAGAATTCCAACTACACATGCATCAAATGGACGTATGCACAGCATATTTAAATGGTGAACTAAATGATGAAGTATATATGAAGCAACCTGAGGAATTTCGCAGTAGAAAATATCCAAACCGAGTTGCTAAGCTTCAAAAGGCTATTTACGGTTTGAAACAGTCTGGACGCGAATGGAACGCGAAACTGGATGACGCTTTAAGAAATTATGGATTTGTTCCATGTAGTAGCGAGCCATGTTTATACATATTGCATATTGAAGGCAACATAAACATTGTTGCAGTTTATGTCGATGACATTTTAATAGCAAGCAAGAGCAAGAGGGACTTGTTTGCAATCAAGCAATACATAAGTAAACAGTTTAAGTCAGTCGATATGGGTAAAGTTAAGGAGTTTTTGGGCTTCGAGATAGAGCGATCTGAAGATACTGGCGATGTGTTTGTGTGTCAAACAAAGTATATCAATACATTACTGCATCAATACAACATGCAAAACTGTAGGTCAGTGGCAACACCGTTGGATGCAGGATATCAAATTCAATCTAAAGACGACTCTAAACTGGTGGATGCAACAAAATATCAGGCACTTATTGGCAGCCTGATGTACTTGGCAATATCAACACGGCCGGACATACTTCATTCAGTATGTAAGTTATCGCAGAAAAATAAAAACCCGACGAGTGAGAATGATGCTGGCGCTAAACACATATTGCGATACTTATCTGGAACAAAGGATCTTAAATTGCACTACACGAAAACTGGCAAACAGATAGAGGGATTTACCGACGCAGATTGGGGCGGTAATATAATTGATCGCAGATCTTTCACAGGATATAGGTTTTTCCTGGCTGGAACGGCTTTTTCATGGGAGTCGCACAAGCAACACACGGTGGCCTTAAGCAGTACAGAGGCGGAATATATGGCGTTGGCTTCAGCAGCAAAAGAAGCGGTGTATTTAAGACGACTAATAAAAGAAATTGGTTGTTTTAATACTGATCAACCATTGTGTGTCAATGGCGATAATCTTAGCGCACAACAATTGGCTAAAAATCATATGTATCATGCACGGAGTAAACATATAGATATATAATATATCATTTTGTAAGAGAACTAGTAGAAAATAATGAAATTGTTATGAAATATGTCGATACAACAAATATGATAGCAGATATTTGCACTAAAAATCTAAATAAGCAAAAACACAAAAAATTGTTAGGCATGATAGGACTAAAAAGTATTGTGTGTCAATAACTTTATAGAGAAATTTCTATTAAAGAACATTTGTGTTGAGAAGAGGTGTTAAAATTAAGTTATGCTAAGCAACACTAAATGTAACTACTAGTAAGTCTGGTAGCCCTTGGAACAATCGATATAATATCGATGTATCGTGAGCGCACTCGATGAGGAGTAATCGCGCCACGATCAGTAGAGTCGAGTTGTGAACGTCTTTCAATAAAGGAATCCACGGGATTAACTTCAACATGAACTTTAGTTTAAATTTCTCATTATATACATTAAATACAAAATGAATAAGATTGACAGAAGAGAGAAACAAAATTTTGTAAAAGAATTAGCCTTCATGCAAGCCGGATCAATTGTACCGAATTTCTTCCACTTAAAGCCTCCCTATGATATAAATAAGCTGGATAAAATATCTAGAAAAACCGTAGAAGTAAATAAACAGTATGTCGATGGATTAGTTTGGTGTGATGGAGACATTTCATACTTAAGCCTTGGTGATATATTAAGTCCATTAACTAGTTTTGCCTCAGTTATTGTACGAGGTAGAGCTAAGAAACAGTTTTTATCTAAATATTTAACTATAAATATAGTTGATTTAGAACTAGATCAAAGTTTAAGTCACTTTCAAAACTTTTTCACAAATTGTAGAATACATAAGAAAATAACAAACCAAATCTCAGAAAGTTTTAAATTTGAAATATATGAAAATTAAATTCAGAATGTAGTTTAAAATTGAGTTTTACTTTATTCAATGTAGTTTTTCGTTCTAGATGACACTTAGTCTATAGTAAAGTATAATACAACTCGTGCTTTTTTTAAAGCGCATTCGCATTTATTTAGATGAGATCTACAATCGGCGAAGACATTTAATTTCATCTCGTCTAATCGTGGACATCCAATTTCTTCAATGTTTATTTCACACGTACTTAGAAACTTTTTAAGAGCCTTTTTTTTAATCTTCTTTCATGATTACTTTCATTCCATTAATAATCTCACGAAGCAAATTTCTGACTTTTAAAAAAATATAATTTCCATCATTCCAACAGAGATTGTGTTGATTTTTAGTTTTTAGTTTTAGTTAATATTGCCGTTTTACGAGCCTTCTTTGTTTATCTGAGAAAATCATTTTGTGGTTTTATGATGTAATGAACGTCTCCATAATATCCATTATTAAAAACTAGAGCAATCTCTTTTAATATGAAATATTTGATATTTCCATTAAACCTGAATATGTATTTAAGGTTCACGATTTTTCTATAAAATAAATAAATGCTCGTCAGAGCAGACCAGTTAGATTTTAAACGTCGTCTCATTGTGTTGACTACACACCAAACGTGTTTCCTACAAAATCAGTTGAAAGTAAACAGAGATAAAGATGAAGGACACGTAAACACTAGGAATACAATTAATAGGGCTGAAAACTATAATGAATATCATCATTCATTTTGTAAACTGAAAATGTGTTTTGATATGATACAGATTCACCGTAATCGGTACTTTGGACAAATTGGGGTAAACAAGGTGAAACCGTAAAGAAATCTTTTCGTACTGGTTTATTAAGTAAAATACTCATGGTTTATATACAAAATTCTAAGATGATAAGGTTTGCTTAGGACCATGTAATCTCTTTGCATATTGACATACATAACATACATAACCAATGAAAAATTATCTATGTATGCACAGATGCCATGTTTTAATATTACATACTTTGTGGAGCTGCATATAATACTATCTGCTTACTGCAGGCGGCTCGACAGATAGTGTGACAACACATTTCTTATCATAACCCATGGCTCAGGTGCGTCTTATTGATGACGCTGCAGTATTATCTGTAGGCGGCTCGACAACATATTTCTAATAATAACCACACTTGTTCTCTTGACGAAATCGAACATCATTTAATTTAATGGTAAATGGTTGATTTTCAGCATGGTGTTCACATCTGGAGGTCGTTGATGGGTTGCTTACTGATCCATTTGTTATGTGCCATTTTTTAACACGGTAAATCCAGCGTGATCATCATAAATGACAATCCGATGTACATTGCAAAATGCTAATGTTTTCTTGAGTGATTGTTGTGTGGTAGATGAAGACGTTTCTTTGGTATAAGATCCCTCTGTAGTTCCTGTAGCTCCTTTTATCCCATGATTTCCATGTCTTTTGTTGTTGTGGTATCCAATCGCTGGATGGTCGATTTGATGTCCTGCATGCTTCCAAATAGGGCATTCGATGTCAACAATTATGTTTCCATGATGCTTTGACTGGTGACGGTTATTAAAGAGTTACGTATGGTACAACCCGCCTTTGCTGATAGTAGCCCAGTATTATATAACTTGATATCTGATGCTCCATCGGTGCAGACTGATAATTTTAATGGAGTCTTTTTTGCAAATATGAATATATTTTGTTGTGGAATAGTTGCGCTTCGCAGCTCATATCGACAGAGAACAGTGATTGCTTACTGTAGCAGATTAAATCATTTGTGGATCTTCGATGACAGTTTAAAATTGTATTCCGATAATTGTTGACAGCAATAAAGGGTTTTAGAATTTTAAACTTCAAATCCATGATGGCTTGTAGCTGGTATAGGTTCCAGATTGTATAGATCCAGTATTGAGGTTAATACCAAGGGCATCGTAATTTTAATTAGAACGTGATTGTCTACTACGGTGCCTTTCGCATTCATCATTTTGTATGCCATGAGCATATTCTCTGGGATGACTGGAAGCATTCGATCTGGTTTTAAATTATTTTTTATCTTGTCAAATTTATCCTTTAGCTGCCGACTCTAGAAGAAAGATAATGGTATTGTGGCGTACATCAGTCAATATCGCTTAGCATGAGTTGAAGATTGGAAGCCATTGCCGTAAGCTGTATCGACAGCATAATGTATCAATGAAAAGCATGGAAATGAATGAATTTCCACAGCCGACAAGGATACCGTTTGAAATTCTATTAATTCACTTTGAAATTATTTGGTGTATTCAAGTACTAAATTTTGTATTTTCGCATAGCATATGTTTATAAAATAACTATGGTCAATCTTAGTACCTTGAACTAATTTCTACATATTATGACCTTCAGTAGAAAATTTTTCCCCAAAATTATTTAATTTTTTAATGCGATCTTCATAATATCCTGGTTTGAATTTCCGTTCCTGAGGATCCTTTTTGTAATTTCGAATTACATTCTGTAATTCTTCGCCAGTCACTAGTTGGTTGTCAAGCAGAATTTTAAGCTGGATTCCATTTTATATATATTTTTTGCTAATGTAGGTCGTGATGGCCTTGTTGATCAGCAACTCTTTTTTATAAATATGTTTTATTTAAGACCAGATAACTAACAAGTTACCAAGTTAACTAGGAGTTTTACAAAGTATTTTTTAAAAAAATGGTTTTCAGGTTAAACGAATTTTAAATCCCTTGGAAAATAATGACGCGGTTAATAACGTATTTTTAGAAAGAAAAGTCGATGAAACGATGCAGAAATTTGAAAAACTTTTAAAAGGAAAAGACCAGACGGATCAGAAAACAATAAGTGAAATATCTTTTATATCCTTCGTGAGATTAAAAGAAAAATAAAATTGGGATTGATTGGGAACTCTTGAAATAATCAGAAAGTTCTTTAACTCTCAATTAAATTTATTAAAAGGTTTATTTAACGGTGAAAATCAAAATATTAATTTTATAGTCGATTCTATAAGATTCGATAATAAAATACATAAACAATGTATCTTGTGTGCTAAAAGTTTTGATGTATATGACCCTTAAGAAGTTCGCAAGTTACTCAAATGAGCGGAATAAAAATAAAAGTAATTTCCACTTGGTGGAAGTGTAATTTTAAAATGCTTAAGTCTTTAGTACCAAATACAAACTAAAAATTAAAAACGTAGTTCTCGTTGATATATATTAAAAAGCTAAATATAAAAATCAATAATTAAAAATTGAAACATTAGTGGGAGGAGTTTAATAGTCGAATTACATGCCTCAGCTCGTATAAATTTTAAACTTCGAAGAAGTGTTATGAAGGGAATCGATGATCATTGGCAAGCAGAATAACTGGAAATGAAAAGTAAACGTAATAGATTTTTATTGACAGTTATGAATACGTTTTCGAATTTAATACAGAGGTTTTAAAAAGAAGAGTTGAGGAAAACACGATTTTCCGACACGTACTTGGTTGAAATGAGGTCATTGAGGAGCTTCCTTCTGAGGAGCCCATTTGGGAGTAATGGGAGATTCTGACAATATTTTATTTTATTGTGTAGATACATATAAAAGTTACAATTATTAAGGCATTTTTATACAGGTATACTGCATTTCAGATATGATTGAAGGATATGATGATAGGATAATATAGTTAATACCCCTTCTCACTGGGACTCTTTGATCCCAGATTACCTTTGAATCGGCCGTGTACAGGCCTTTCACTCCATCGCGCACCCATGGCTCCTGTACCAGCCCAAGGTGCTGTTTGGTGAACGTCCTGGCTAAGATTGCCGAAGCCGCCTTAGCGTGATGGATGTTCACTTAGGCTAGCCCAGTGTTGATGACTTCAGTCACCTATTGGGTGGTATGTCCCAGCGTGTGCGGAGATTGGGCCTGGGGTTGCCATTATCACCGTCACTCGTTAAGGTAGCGTCGGCCTCGGCCGCGTCTTCTTGCAGTTCCTCTGCCAGCACCTACGAGGACATTATGATATCCTCCTCCCCTCTGGTTCCTCACAGAGTGTGCTGTCTGCCAACTCCTCGTCTTCCGCAAGGACTTCGATCAAGTTGTTGGCTTGATTCGAGTGTTGGCTCTGCTCTGCGAGAGTAGAGGTGAGAGCTTCTGCTACATCACACTCTTCGTTCGTTGGAGCGGGTATTAACCTTGCACCACCTTTATTTTTAAGTCCGCTTACCGGGATGTTCCCAAATCGGAAGCTGACTTGGTGACCGCGTTCTATTATCACGTCTCTGGATAGTTCATCTATCCCGATAACTAGGAGGGCTTCTTCACCCTCATTCCTCCTGGATGTCACCTTCACGTGTCTACCTCTATCCCAATCTGGCTTTTTAGCAAAGCCAGTTGGAATTCGAAGGTTCTGTCCTCACTTCTTGGACAGTATATTGTGATGCATGGTATTTTATCGCCCACTTTGCAGTCGAGGGGAACGCCCATCCATGTGTGGAATGTCGACGCAAAGGTTATCAGGCAATTTCGTATTATTCGCAGTTAACCTCCACGAGGGAAAGCCTTTCGCTATCCGCAACCCGCGACCCACCTGGTGGCCTCAGCTCAGCCCCATCCGAACCATCCCACAAGTTCTTTTGACCAGGTATGCTTAACTTATCTAAAGCAGACTTTTTCACATCTTTAGATTTTTTAATGCACCCACCTCCTCGAGAGACAGTGAATACATTTTATCTCTAAGGCCTACAAATTCTAACCTTCTTTTATCGCAGTTTTTCTTTTATATCATACCTACAACTTTCTTATTGGAACTTTTGATACCACATTTTTGTTATAAATCGGCCGGTTGTTCCGAATTATTAAAGCTCATCTCTACATCAACCGCAATATCCTGTAAAAATCACTAGTCTCAATAGATTTTATGAATGAGTCTGTACCCATATAGCTTAATCAGTCTTTCTCTTGGAACTTTGGCTTCATATAATTATAATACATATATATTTTGTTTTCACATACATAGTCTTGTTATAAGCAATAAGGGTTCATTTGAATCGCATACCTATCTTCAGAAAATTGGACAGAACTTTAGAAGCTGGCCTTCGAAATGAGGTGACGAGCACCCTTTTCGATTTGTCTTTAATGTCTGTACGTTTTTCAACGTTTTCCACCGTCTTTCCACGGAAGTAATTTAAAGAAGTCTCTTTAAAAATTATTTTTTGCCTGGCTTATATAAAATGTATTTCGGTTTATATACTTTTTAAACCAGGAGTACAGTTTAAACTCATAAATATATTACCTTTATTAAGGCGAACTTATAGCGTGGAAAATTATGAAAAAATACGGAAACACAATGAGCAATTTGGTAATTAATATTACAGACTTTATTACAGACTTCTTCTATCACTAACGCGATCATTGCCTAAACATTTTTCACAGATATGACATATGTCTGCATTTTTAAAACTGTTCTAATCTTTAATAGACAATGGACTTTATGTTTGATAAATAACAGGTATAAATATCGCTTACATGTCTGATAAGTGACTTAACGCCTGCATCTTTCCCAGTCTCTAAAATAAAAATTTGCATATACTACAAAAGGTACCTCTTAACTACGATTCAAATTTTTAAAACTAAGACTACACTGTTGACGATGATCCTCTCATTGTGTGAGAAACTTAGATATATTTTGCAGAAATATAGTTGAGCCTTGTGTGAAGTTATGAGGGTCCAGCAGCTGCAAGGGTGGAAGGAGCAATGCAGGCCTGGGTCCAAGACCGGGCACATCATTTGCAGAGGCCACATACGTCCACACATATCGTATGCAGATATGGTGAAGGTAAAGTTGACCGTGTTATCTGTGGAATATCCACAGGTTTTGACATACCATCACGCCTCAGTATTACGTTATTCTACCCAAGACGCGTGAATATGGCCACTGAATCCCTGCTGGTTTTGCTGCGGAAACATAACGCGATTGAGATATATACGTGCAAGGTGATATCTAGGAAAAACGAAGGTGGAGCAGCTCTTTTCTTTACTCTAAAGAGTAATGGTGCCATTGGCAACTCCAGGCCTCAATAGCCGAATAGACTGGGATATACCACCCTATATACCACCATGACTAATGTCATGTGATCAACACTGGGTCGTCCCAGGTGAACATCTATTACGCTAAAGCGGCCTCAGCCGACTTATCCAGGAAGTCCACCCAACAACACCTTTTGGCTGGCCATTGTGTACGATGGAGGTAATCTGGGATCGAAAAGATCCAGCACGCAGAGCATGTTTTATGGTTAGGAGGATTATTAACAAAACTATTCTTTCAGAATTCCTCACCAGAGACTGTGTTTCAATATGGGTACAAGCCATTGGAAATGCAGCCTCTATGGAAGTAGTGTCTGCTTACTTCGCAGGAGATGGGTCATGCCCACCACCACCGGTGTTATTCGGTTGCAATTCCAAGGCGCACCAAACGATATGGGGCAACAGGAACATCAATTTGAGGGGGAGTACTTCACAAACCTTATATTTAGATAACTCAGAATTTGGATACAGATTTTAGACATCACCCTATTTAGTAGGTCCCTAAAGCCTTACCTGAGAGAGTGACACGTCTCACCAGAGGAATCTATGCCGGACCAATTAATAACAGTGTGCCAAGGAAAACGAACTGGGAAAGATTTAAAAGGTCTCTAGAGCTCAGTCTACTCAGTAAAACATATGGTACACCCAAAAATTCACAGCATCTAGAGAGAGCTATAGGAAATCTAAACCAAAGTATAATCGATGCCTTTAAAGACAACTGCCCGATAAAGAAGAAACACATGGAAAAGAATTCCCTCTTGTGGAACATTAGCCTTGAGAGGCTGCGTCTCACCACACGTCGCCTTATAACCAAACAAAGAGAGACGGACAATGGGAACGGTACCGTGAAAGTCTGACCTCCTACAACAAGGAGATTAGAACAGACAAACGGACAAATTATAGGAATTTCCTTAGAGCGCTGGCAATCGAGGGCAGGAAAAATGTCACTGAACCGAAAAGATGATGCATTTATGAGCTAGAGTTCAAAGTATAGACTGTAGACTGTAGTCAACTTATGACTGTACATGTGCCAAGTGGACTATAACATCAGAAGTTCAATGCCAGGGCAACGCATACGACATTGTAATAATAGCTATAGGCAAATATGAAGAGACCCTCTGTGACATAGTTCAGTTAGTGTTAAAGATAAATAGTGTACGGAGCTTTGACTCAATCTAAACACTACTAAAACGTATCCAGCGGAATACGGACATAGCCGTCCTATCTGATAGTATAGCAGCAATAAATGCTAAAAATGGAATACAAATAATTTTAAAAGTAGCCCATGAAGTACGATCGTAGCTTGACCAACTCAATAGGCTTTCCCTAATATAGGTCTCGGGACACAGGGAAGTAGCAAGGAACTCAGGAACGAAGAAAGACATGGGAGAGTACGGAGCTTGGAAGATACACTTGGACTCCGACAGTTTCCATGGGTATGAATAGGCTTACGCTGTTCGGTGTAATGAAATGACACTATAGACTAAAAATGTACCTATTCAAACTAGATATTTATAGTAACAATCAGCATAGGTTTTATGAAGATGAGGAGGATTTTTCAAGTCAAATCCTAACATAATGTGTTGCCTTACCCAGGAAAAGATGTAGCATCCTAGGGATGCATGTTATGAGTTTTTATGACATAGAATTAATTTCATAAAATGTTAGTACTGCTTGTATATTATGTATTAAAATACTATTAACAAAATATATATTTATTGAAATTTGGCAAAATGTTAAGTTATTTTGGTAACTAAGGCTCTTTAATTGGGGATGTAATGGCATTTACATATGCCGGGTCGTAATGCAAAAATTTTTTTTTGTCTTCTTTTAAGGAAGTGACAAATGAGTAAAATTTAGAAACTCATATAGTTTTATTATTAGGAGCGTGGACATCAATAATAATTCCAGCTTCAAAATTGTGGAAGATATGCGCATTTTAAATTTTAATGACGAAGTTTCTGGTACATGGCGATCTATAAAGGAGATTACCAGCAGCCTACATTTTAAATTTCGTGCCTCTATCCTTAAATTTAAAATATGGGAGTAGAAGTGGGCATGGCATTCAATCATTATGTTGATTTTTATACAACATACTTAAGAAATGAATCTTCTCTAACCCATTTTACTATGTTACCTACGGTATCATTTACATTTACATTTACACATACAAGTACTTACATCAATCAACTCTACAGATTGCAAGCTAACATTGAATGATTCATTCTGTTGTACCTGATGTGTACCTTATATACCTCCAAGTTAAGCTTAGTGCCACTTTTCGTTACTTTCATATGTATTGAGTTAGAAAATGGAAAATTACAACTAGCAATTTGAAAATATTTTTGTTTTTCCACTCTGAATCAGATAGGTGTTTTGTGTTATTGATTTCTACGGCAACATTGACATTGCTCCACTTTCACCTGCTTCATCACATCTGAAACAGTTGAGATTTATAATTAGACTATCACTTTTATCAAATTTTGAACGTCGTTTGTATTTCAAAAATTCACAATCTCCTATATTTCTTTGACTACGTATAAGGCCTTTTTGGGGTGTTACATCTCTGTAACAATTGAAAGCGGTAATTTTGACTCATCATGATCTTCACCATCATTAGTCTGTATTGTAGTCCTAGTTTTTCGCTATTTAAAAGTTAAATCAGTTCTGCAGCTCAGTTCTGCAACTCAGTTTTGCAAAGCTAAAATTTCTTCCAGTTGCATCGTGTAATTAAAACTTGGTCAACTTTAAGCAACATTTCGTATCAATCACTGCATCTGCCTATATCTGCACATAAACCCTTTAAGGGTTCGGCTACCGCCTAAGTCGATTGCTTCACTGCCGATTATTATTATATTTAGCCTTATTCCTCAGAACTTCTTATATATACGGGCTTAGGAACAGGAAAAGTTTCAGGTTTGGTAGCTTTTACTTAATTAGTGGTGTGAGTGAGTGTGTTAAAAAAAAAACATATACTAAGATTCGTGGTAATCCATCTTTCAAATTGAAAAACGGAAGCTCGTAAATTAAGGGATATATAATCTTTTGAATTCAAATATTTACTTCTCTCCTCCGTTAATTTGGAATTAAAAATCTTTTTACATGATTTTATTAAAAGACGTGAATAAAAATAATGTTAAATTAACTTAAAAGGTGCACAGCTTTTACTTTAAACCATTCCATACTTTGGTTACACTCCTATATTAGACGACTTCGAGGCTAGTAATTCGATTAAGTTAATATGACATATTGATATAAAGCTTTTTAAGCTACAGTCACCAAATTAGCTTGGTAGGTTCACCACGAACTTAATTTAATTTTTCAAGTTCCTTAAAAGGTCAAAGAACTTCTACCACCTGGTATTACTTATTGGTGTCAGAGAAATTCGGGGTTGGTTACTTATTTTGTTTATTGTTATATTAATATTAGTTATTGTAATTCATTATTGATCACCAAAGTAGCTTGGTATGTTCACCACGACCTTAATTTTATTTTTAAATTTCCTTAAAAGGACAAAGAACTTCTATCAGCTCGTATTACTTTTGGTGTCAGAGAAATTCGGGGTTGATTATTTACTTATTTATTGTTATATTAATATTAAGTATTGTATTTAATTATTGATTTTTTATTTTAGGTATGCGATAATTTGGATGCATGTGTAACTGTGTCCGTCAATGTCAATGTACGCAAGACTGACATAGATGACACCGAGCTAGCAATCAGTAATCATCTCGCTCGTGCTCGTTATTGGCTGGAATATGCAGACTGGCATAAATCTTTTATATTGCTCAACCAATTATCTTATAGAATTAACTCAAAAGAACGACTTATTATCTTCACTGCCACACTAGGAGTTTATCAGCCACAAACAACAGTGCAATTGGCCCATCTTATACATCTTATAACAAATGTCGTACATTCCCTCGAGCCTCTTAATGATATGGAAGTAAATATTCTGGCGCGCATTCTTAATATTATTGCTTCCACTTTTAAGACAATTGTTAGCAACAACGAGATTTATACGCTCATGGACGAATACTATGAAACGATGGTAAATGATCTGTGTGATCTCCTTAATAAATTCAGTGCAGAATGGGAGTTTATTCCCAAGTCACAGTGTCGAGCACAATCAGAGTCCTGCTTAAACATAGATAACTTAAGTGACAGATTGGAGCAAATGTCAACCTTGCAATCAAACGGACTAGAACATATAAACAACTGGTTACATGCAAATTGGAAACTAAGTACTTGCTTATTTTATATGGGTATGGGTATGGCACGTCGGCAACATCCAACGGAAGCTCGTAAAATAGTCAAACGATCAACTTTCACAATGTTTATGGAAAGTTTTGATCTTGATCTAGACCGTAGAATTGTGATAGAATCCGCTGACTCAATGCACACCCTTGTTTTTACAAGCAAATTACTACAAGAGTTGCGTCAGAAGCTGCACAATAATGAAGTCCTTTTATCGGTGCGTAGTCATAAGCAAAGCCAGTACTGGTGGTATCCTGAGCAAGAATCACGCACACAAGTACTTGTAATTAATGCGTATACATCAAACGCTATTTGGGAGAAAACACAGAAACTTTCTGAGCCGTTTCAATACATTTCCAAGCTGAAAATAAATTTCTCAGCCAGCGAGCACCACTGCAGTAATTTGGTTTGCCCACGCCACACAGGAATCGAGTTTGACGATCCTGAGGAGGACATTGAGAATATAATACATGATAATGTTCAAAATCCTAAAGAGGTGCGCATGTATCGAACGGAGCTCAATGGACACTCAGTGCTAGTGGTGACCTTTTCACAGGCTGATATAGACTACCGTGTATTACTTCATATGACGAACGTACCAAAACTAAAGGATATGGAGACTGAAAATGCAACTTGCTTAATAAAAGCCGGGATTGTGGAACCTACTGCTTTATTACTGCGAAATCGTTGTGACACAGCCAGACTAGTTTTTATATATCTTCAAGCAAAAAACCCTCTAGAACCGTGGAATTTGTTTTATGATAAAGGTGCCTATTTCACCTTTTCAACAGAAATCCGTAGTTGTCGTGTTTGGATTTATGCACGACCTGAGCCCAGATGGCAGACTATTTCATGTATTCCGGAAATGAACAAAAAAGATATTTTTGGTATTCACTGTCGATGTAACTTTATAAGCGACTTAGATGCTGATGCTAAACCTATAATTGCTGTAGCAATGAATCTTAAATGTCATTTAGAGCGCCCAGTTGTAGGACGTAATTACAAAATATTAATCTGCTACTTAATTATTCCAACGGCGGTCATAACCTATTTGTTTATACAGATGCACAGAGCAATTCAGTGGGATAAACGTCTTTACTTAGAGGAAATGCACAGTGGCAGGCTTTGCCACAGTGGAGACATAATTGTTAAAATTACGTTTGGTGGCCGGTATAACGCGGGGTCTTCAGCAAATATTATTATTTCATTAATGTCTTCGCGAGGACATATACGGGTAATAATCTACCAAGATCCCGTATATATGACTTTTGAGCGTAATAGCACAATAATGTTGCGGATTCAGCGGGAACTAGTTCAACTCCCAGTTAACCTCTTCCTTGGTCATGATAATTCTGGCATTTATCCACATTATTTTTGTCGTACAGTTGTTTTTACCGACCTATTAACAAAGGAAACGCAAAACTTTTACTTTCACTGCTGGGTACGTGCTTCACCTATAGAGCAAAGTTATAAGTCAACTAAGGTATTCAAAAATAAAAGTAGCACCCCAAAGGAAATTTATAGATGGTCAGCACGTTTCTCATATGCAATTGAAAGCTGCCTGAGCAAATGGTATTTATTTCAACCACTGATCGGCCCATGGCGATTTGGAATTGATCGCCAGTCGCATTGTCTCTGGGAACGTAGTTGTATTTATATGAGCAAGACATTCCTTTCGATGTGCATAGTTCTGGTGTACTTTGGCCGCTCAGAGCCAATAGCATGTGATCCAAGTCCAAAAAGATACAACGAGCTTTCTGTTTTAGTGCGAGTATGTTTAATTTGTTTATTTGCAAATTATTTGATTGACACGACAATGAAATTTTTTCTTCTAATGATTTCAAAATACGATTAAATGTAAATACATTTTATAAATGCTTAATGGTGTTCCCACTACATTGGTTGTTTTGATAATGAGTGTCTATCGCTGTATTCTATCACCTATCTGTCTGCGTGAAATTTCTATTTTTCAACGCCCATCATACAAGCTTTTGAGAGTTTTACCTGCAACAGTGTCGTGTGGTTTGGGAAAGAGTGGATCTTTGCTAGTCACAGCACAATATTATTTAAGATAGGACTACACGAACAAATTTTCATGCTTAAATCCAACAAAAAAATAATTTCGCTCGGGTATTTCATGATTTAACGGTGCTTAGATAGGTAAGCAGGTGGTTGACACTCATGATTTCCAGAAGTGTACACGATTTTAGCAATTGACTTCACAATTAAAGTCCATATATATTCACATTGATAAAATGGCAATAGGGGTGTAACCACATAGTGCTATCTAATAAATAAACAATTAGTTTAAAAAATGAATGATAGAAATTTTCTTCCCAAATAATCACACTAATATATATATTTTAATTAAAAAATCTCATCTTTAAAAAAAAGGAAAAAGTAATAAAAAAAATAATTGAATAATCTTTTAATAAACAAAATGAGTAACTACATAAATTACAAAATGATGTATGTTGAAATATATATATATATACTTCGAAGGTCTGGACAAACATATTAGTGATTCTCTTAATCGGAACAAACAATTGGCTCTTAATGGATCCTATTAAGATTTTCAATAAAACGAATCAAATCAATTGAAACAAATTTAACGAGAAATAAAAAAATAAATTAAAAAAATTTTAATATTAACAAACCTATTTATAAAAAAAAAAGTTAAAAAAAAATGTTTTGAAAAATATTAGTTGAAACAATTATATGATTATTCGCGCACGCGAATTATTAAAGCGGTTTAATATTGAAGTATGACCTTATATACATTCATATCTAGAATCAATATAAATTAAAACAAGCAGAGATATGATAACACCATATAACACAAAAATATTAAAGGTATATTTCCAATAACACCAATCCAAAAAACACCCACTCTCCCAAAAACAAATCCTATGTCTTCCGCAATTAAAGAGCTAGTGTTACCAATTGTGGATGGCAGTTTACTAGGATTGTCAGAAAAACGATGAAATCCTACTTTTCCCGCATTCTTATAGCTACAGTTACGGAGGTTTGACTCAACGATATAAATTACAAAGAATGAGGCAATGACTACTTTTAAAAAGCCAATTAGAGACAAATAGGGAAGTAAAATACCTCGGCGTCACATTTCACAGTAGGTTAAACTTTGGCAGGATATTGAAGGGCTTCGTGGAAGTCATGGGTATTTAATTGGGTAGATAATTAGATGGCTATACATAATGGTAGTAAGACCTATGCTGACTTATGGAGTGATACCATGAGGTGATAGAGCACGGATTACCACCGTGAAGAAGCAACTGCAAAAATTTCAGAAAATAACCTGCGTATTCATTACAGGAGCAATGTGCACTTGCCCTACAAAAGACTTTGAAGTCTTAATGGTTCCCACGCCACTCCATCACTCCAACAGAAAGCCATGCATTTAAGCCTTTAAGGAGTTGGGGCAAACACATTCCGAGCCAGAGTGATGCCCAACTCCTTTCAGATTAACTTCCCCTTCTGTTGCAATCTAGGTTTGAAATGGCAACTGAAAGTACCATCGAACGAAATTTCAGAGTGCAAAACAACAACAAAAAGGAATGGAGAACACTAGATGAAGTTCATCCTATAAAACCATACATCATAAAATGAAATACCGATAGATCACTCACCAATCAGGCCTTGGAGTGGTGGGCCCTCGGATATCCTATCATTAATCTCTGAGGACGCATACCAGCATTTCGAAGCTGAAGTATGTGCCATAAAAGGTGCGGAATTTCATCTAAAACGTATCTAGCGGAATGTGGACATAGCCGTCCTATCCGATAGTATAGCAGCAATAAACGCTATAAATGGGATGAAAATAATTTCAAAAGTAGTCCATGAAGTACGATCGAAGCTTGACTTACTCAGGTTTACAATAGGCATTCCCTAAGATGTGTCCCGGGACATAGACAAGAAGCAGGGAACAAAGCTGCTAATGAGCAGGCTAGATTGGGTGCAGAGAGGCTCCAACAGGACCAGATCCGTTTTGTGGCATAGGATAGCAGACAACTCAGGAACGAAGAAAGACAAAGGAGACTACGGAGCTGAGAAGAGACACCAGGTCTCCGACAGACCAAATGATTTAAGCAAGTTATTCCATGGTTAGGAAAAGGCTTAGAATACTTGTCGGTCTACCAACAACAACAACCTAACAAAGATTCCGACATTCGTGCATAAAATGTGGTTAATGGAAGAGCTATAAGCTCAGAAGGGGGCGTAATAGATCTAATAGTGCAGAACCCCCAATTTATATATAACAAAAATGTATTTAATTTCATAAAATTTATGTGTTGTGTGTATTTTAAGTATCCAAATACTTTAATTTATTTAAAAAATATAGTTATTGAAATTTTTTTAAAACGTTGATTTACTTTCGTAACTTAAGCTCTTAAATTGGGGATATAAAGGCATTTATTGTGTTTAATGCCGGGTCGTAATCTAAAATTTTTTTACGGTGTTACAAACGTGCAAAATTTAGTGATTCTTATATTATAATTATTAAGAACGTATTTTTCAAAATTTTTTCGGTGTCTTAGATGAGCTTCCTGTAACATTCTCTTAAAAATTGATGATATTGTGGAAGATAAGCTCGTCATATTTTTCTACGGTCTAAGGACGAAGTTTCTGAGGGTGGTTGGTATGCGGATGAAATTATATATGCCGATCTATGAAAGGATAATCGGCAGCCTTCCTTTCACGCTTGGTGTCCCTATCATGTATTTTTTTTTCCTCTCAGAACCATGTAGGTGTTTTTGTCTTCATTGATTTCTACGGCAACCTTCACATTGCTCCACATTCACCTGCTTTATCGCATCCGAAACAGTTTAGATTTATTTTTAGACTAACACTTATTATATGCGATTTTTTTTCCAAGCACTTTTATCTAATTTACCATAATTTTCCGCTGTCAAAAAATTGATAGCAAATTCTTCTTGTCGTATGTATTTCACAGACTTACAATCTCTTATATTTATCTGATTACGGATAAGCCAAGGCCTTCATTGTGGTGATGCATGCTTGCAACATTTTAAAGTGGTGACACTGACTCAACTTCATCGTGATCTATATCTTCATTAGTTTGTATTGTAGTCCTCGCTTTTTACCATTTAAAAGTGAATCTATAACTGACAATATTGCACTCAGTTCTGAAACGGTCAGAGCTAGAATCTCCTCCTGTTTTAGTTAAAACCTGGTCAAACTTAAGCAACATTTTATAGCAATCACAGATTCTGCCTATATCTTCACATTAACCCTTTAAGGTTTCGGTTGTGGACTAAGTCGATCGTTTTACTTGCGATTATTTCGAAAACAAGTTTCAGGTTTGGAAGCCTTACTAATTTATTGGTAATTAACGAAGATTTCTGGTAATCTGTCCTTTAATGTAGTATTAATAATAAAATACTACAAAACAAGTTTTTTTTTTAAACTAAACTTAAACTTATAGAAGTTTATAATACTTATTATTTTTTCTAATGTTTCATTTTTTTCAAATGTCTTAATCTACTACTTATGCAATAAAAATGTTCGTAGCATACGAATTATTTGTTCTCTTTTTATAGCATTCTCCAAGGATGCATTAAATGGTTCTACGTTGAACACAACCTCAAAAGATTTAAGTGGGTACAGTGCATATTTCTTGTATATTTAATAAAAAATCGCATTCTGAAAAATGTGGGGACAACATTTCTAAAGCAAATGTGTATGTATATGTAATTTAATTATGTCTCCTTTCTTGTTTTACTCTTTGTTTTTCTTCTTTGTTTTCTCTTTTGGTTTTTTTCTCATTGCATAACTACCGACAACTAACACCTTGAAACTTTGTGACTTACTTGATTATCCAGCGAAGAAAGGCCTTTCAACGTCGATAGGGTCTTGCATTTGAGTTAAGCAACCAATAAATATACATATATTTTTTGTTCTTCTGTTGAACAAAAAAAAATATTCACAACAAAAAAAAAAAAGTAAATTTCATTAAACAATTTTTTTCTCATACATTTTGATGGGGTACGAACATCAAAAGTTGTTAATTTTTGTAATATTTTCTAATTTTTTCTTTTTTTTTCAACAACACTTTACCACACTTGTCACCTTTTCGTAACGATTTGCTTAAAAAATTGTATATTTCAAAATAAAAATAAAATGATTACTAATATATGTATGTAAGCATAAAAATTCGATTAGGATAATGAAGAGACGTCTGCACTGCGCCGGTACACGTTGGTGATGAGGCAGCGATGATGGTGCTCCATTGGACACGTTCGGATCCTCTCAAAAATGCGGTCTTGGTTTGGTTTTTTTCTTTTTGTTTTGGTGGTTATAGTTTAAATTTGGATATTTTTAAATTATTGTTATATATTATTGTTATGTTTTTTTTCGGTTTTTTCCTCAACATGTTTGATCTTTGGCATCTTTTACGCCGACTTTTCAACCATCAACGATGGGGTTTGTTGCGGAATTATTTTTTTTTCTTTCTTTGTAATTTTTTCGATTCAAATTGTTTAACCTTTATTTATTTTTTTTTTACATTGGTTAACTCTGGTTATATAAAAACGTCCGCGGTGGATTTATGGCTTGTATTTAGCCGCAATGGGGCTTATAGGTTATATTAAAATTTGTCAATTTTGAAGCACGTGTATAATCAAATTTTTAATTTCGGCGATCTGCACTTTTACTTCGTCGTGCATCATGACCCGAGCGAATAGAAAAAAGACCTTCTCAGAGCTGAGCGTGGGGTAAGCTCTTGCCTTCAAAACTTTCACCATGAGCAGAGCTTGCTTCCCATAACGTTTTGATAGCTACCTAACGCATGCAACGATTTTTTCCTTCCCAAAAGTCTGCTTCAGAGCACCGACCATTACACCACCTGATAATCTTACACCAGTAGACGTAATGATTAGCGGGAATCAGGCTTTAATATCCTTAGCATGAAAGCAGTCATGTCCTTGTAAATCTTTTAATATATAGAAGCAATTTCCCAGTTTCTTTTTTACCTGATACTTTACAACTTTGGAGTTAATTTTGCGTTGAAGTCCTTCGCAAAATCGCTTAACGTAAAGTTTCGGCAAAACACTTGCTGATTTTCCTGGAACGAGACTGGCTTCAAACGAAGATTATATTGGACAGCATTACGATCGTAATCTTTTCATATGTTCCTTTTTATATCATGCCGCAGTATGGCCAAGTTATCCGAGCGATGGACAGTAAACCTTGGTTCTCGGAGTACATCTAATTTCCTTAACAGCTTATAGTCTTGACCATGTGTTATCATGTCTAACCCAAACAATACCTTTTAAGGTGAGCACACTCAGAGCTCACTGCACATGATACTCCGGACAAATGCATATCCCATTCGCGATGATACTGCTTAATATAGGATGGCACGGCAGCTAGCAATGAACGATTAACCCGCTCGGCTGCATTGCTTTGTGGTAAATAAAGAGCGGTATATACGTGTCTGATACCCAGTTTAGTTAGAAATGCATTGAAGGTACTTGCCTTATATTGCGAACTATTATCACTGATAATCGTTTCTGGGACACCATAGCAATTAAAAATGTGATCAATAAGAAATTCCTGTTTTTTTACTGTGGTGAATTTCTTAAGAGGGCACACCCAATGAAATTTTCTAAAGGGATCGAGAAGCATCTATAAGCCAATGTGTCCTTGTTTGCTACGTGGATGCGGCCCTAGCAAATCGGTGAACAACCGTTGAAAGGGTCGAACTTATGGACAATGATCTCCCAAAGGAGGAAGACGAGTGTAGTTTGAAGCTTTTGTTGCTTTACAGACTTCACAATTACGAACGTAATCGCGTACGTCAGCTGCAAGACCAGGCCAAAATAAATTTCTACTGATCCTATCCTCTCTTTTGAATGCCCCCATTTAAAGACACTAGGCTATCATGTGATCGGCTGAGTACTTTAGGGCTCAATTAATCGGGCACCCATAATTTCCATGACCATTTTTCTTGTTCCACTTCAAATTCTAACAACGGAACATTATGATTGTAGTTACGCTGAGATCGGGAAAATTTTCTGGACATAAATGCAATTGGTTTTTCATCACCTTCCTCTGAAAGTTGAACGAGTACAGCTCCGACACAATGATCACAATGCAAAAGGAATTTCTTCTCAAAATCGGGATTCTGTAATACTGGAGCTGAAGTTAAGATAACTTTAAGTCCATAAAAACTTTTTCTTAGTTTATAAAGTTTCTGTGATGGGGCAAGTGAGATCGGAAAAATTTTTAATGAGACGTACCAACCATCTACACCTAAAAATCCTCGCACTTGTTTAAAATTTCTGGGCAGAGGCCAATTTTGAATACATGCGATCTTATCGAGATCTGTACATATGCCTTGATTTTCAATTATGTAACCTAGGCAATTAATGCTATTTACACAAAAGTTACTTTTTTCTATATTAGACTGTCCATAAGTCTACACATAGTGGACGGAAAATTACACAGTCCAAACGGCATTGCCTTAAATTGATATAAGGGTCTTCCAAGGACAGTGAACGCGGTAAGCGGCTTTGATTCCTCAATCAACTCAATTTACCAATAGCATCTTTTAAATCAAGCTTGGTAATTAAATTAGCACGGGATAGTCGCTCGTTGAGTCATCGGACTCCTAATTTTAACATGCGATTTCAGCGAAGACAAGTTTTTCCACTGCAGGGCTGATCGGATAAAATCTTTGTTTCACAGGTCTGGCTTCTGCAATTTCAATATGATGTTGTATTAGTTTTGTTCGACCATTTTCCCAACATTTCTTGACAACATCTAATTGCGATTGCTGAAATCGTTTTAAGGGAAATAGATTAGAATTGATTGACCTATCACGTCCTGACTCTTGCCGTCCGCTGTCTGAACATGCGATTTTTTTTCTTGAATTCTGGCATAGTAATCATATTTTGACCTTCAAAGCTATTACCTAAATACAAGACATTTGCACCAATGTCTAATAAGCCATGTTCTATTTGATTTAAAAACGACACTGTAGCATAGCTTCGCATATCTTTCGCACTACTGAAATGTCCCATTCCATCACAGTTCCAACACTTGACATTTGGACCTGCTTGACGTAGGGCGCCTACTTCAGCAACTGGGTCAGATTCCGAGCTAGATTCCTCATCAGATACTACTTCGAAGATGGCCTACAGATTCAACTTCTTCGAACAATAGTTTGCGACGATGGACCCCGGTAGAAGATTGTTTATTAAAATCTCCAAGAGTTCTTCCTCACCGATCTTTACGGTGGCCCGATCCATTAAGGACGAGATCGCATCATAAAAAATGGTAACCAATTCTCCAGGCTTCTTACGGGAACGCATTCGTTCTTTGATCATAAAATGAGATCGATACTCTTTGAACTGTTGGCAAAGAGTGGCGCAAAAGTCTTTCCTTACCAGTCTCTGGCTTTACCAACAAACAAAACGTGTATATGCCTGCATAGGCCACGAAAGTCACTATCGAAAGTTTCATCCGTCAATGTTTAGACTCTATAGATGAATTCTTCAACACTCAAACTATCTACAGATCGATTAAAGTTTAAGTCTCACTTCTGTATGGTATCCGCTTGCCGACTGTGGTGCGCAGACGGATAGCAGGGAGAAGAAACGGCTCTAGGAATTTCTTCTGGCGGAACCGTGCTAGTCGGTGGGCTAACATGTAACCATGATAAAATTCTTGTCACCGTTTGTTCGATCCTGGATTGAACTACATTGTAATCCGTTGCTGTTAAGTTATTTTGGTAACTAAGGCTCTTTAATTGGGGATGTAATGGCATTTACATATGCCGGGTCGTAATGCAAAAATTTTTTTTGTCTTCTTTTAAGGAAGTGACAAATGAGTAAAATTTAGAAACTCATATAGTTTTATTATTAGGAGCGTGGACATCAATAATAATTCCAGCTTCAAAATTGTGGAAGATATGCGCATTTTAAATTTTAATGACGAAGTTTCTGGTACATGGCGATCTATAAAGGAGATTACCAGCAGCCTACATTTTAAATTTCGTGCCTCTATCCTTAAATTTAAAATATGGGAGTAGAAGTGGGCATGGCATTCAATCATTATGTTGATTTTTATACAACATACTTAAGAAATGAATCTTCTCTAACCCATTTTACTATGTTACCTACGGTATCATTTACATTTACATTTACACATACAAGTACTTACATCAATCAACTCTACAGATTGCAAGCTAACATTGAATGATTCATTCTGTTGTACCTGATGTGTACCTTATATACCTCCAAGTTAAGCTTAGTGCCACTTTTCGTTACTTTCATATGTATTGAGTTAGAAAATGGAAAATTACAACTAGCAATTTGAAAATATTTTTGTTTTTCCACTCTGAATCAGATAGGTGTTTTGTGTTATTGATTTCTACGGCAACATTGACATTGCTCCACTTTCACCTGCTTCATCACATCTGAAACAGTTGAGATTTATAATTAGACTATCACTTTTATCAAATTTTGAACGTCGTTTGTATTTCAAAAATTCACAATCTCCTATATTTCTTTGACTACGTATAAGGCCTTTTTGGGGTGTTACATCTATGTAACAATTGAAAGTGGTAATTTTGACTCATCATGATCTTCATTATCATTAGTCTGTATTGTAGTCCTAGTTTTTCGCTATTTAAAAGTTAAATCAGATCTGCAGCTCAGTTCTGCAACTCAGTTTTGCAAAGCTAAAATTTCTTCCAGTTGCATCGTGTAATTAAAACTTGGTCAACTTTAAGCAACATTTCGTATCAATCACTGCATCTGCCTATATCTGCACATAAACCCTTTAAGGGTTCGGCTACCGCCTAAGTCGATTGCTTCACTGCCGATTATTATTATATTTAGCCTTATTCCTCAGAACTTCTTATATATACGGGCTTAGGAACAGGAAAAGTTTCAGGTTTGGTAGCTTTTACTTAATTAGTGGTGTGAGTGAGTGTGTTAAAAAAAAAACATATACTAAGATTCGTGGTAATCCATCTTTCAAATTGAAAAACGGAAGCTCGTAAATTAAGGGATATATAATCTTTTGAATTCAAATATTTACTTCTCTCCTCCGTTAATTTGGAATTAAAAATCTTTTTACATGATTTTATTAAAAGACGTGAATAAAAATAATGTTAAATTAACTTAAAAGGTGCACAGCTTTTACTTTAAACCATTCCATACTTTGGTTACACTCCTATATTAGACGACTTCGAGGCTAGTAATTCGATTAAGTTAATATGACATATTGATATAAAGCTTTTTAAGCTACAGTCACCAAATTAGCTTGGTAGGTTCACCACGACCTTAATTTAATTTTTCAAGTTCCTTAAAAGGTCAAAGAACTTCTACCACCTGGTATTACTTATTGGTGTCAGAGAAATTCGGGGTTGGTTACTTTTTTTGTTTATTGTTATATTAATATTAGTTATTGTAATTCATTATTGATCACCAAAGTAGCTTGGTATGTTCACCACGACCTTAATTTTATTTTTAAATTTCCTTAAAAGGACAAAGAACTTCTATCAGCTCGTATTACTTTTGGTGTCAGAGAAATTCGGGGTTGGTTATTTACTTATTTATTGTTATATTAATATTAAGTATTGTATTTAATTATTGATTTTTTATTTTAGGTATGCGATAATTTGGATGCATGTGTAACTGTGTCCGTCAATGTCAATGTACGCAAGACTGACATAGATGACACCGAGCTAGCAATCAGTAATCATCTCGCTCGTGCTCGTTATTGGCTGGAATATGCAGACTGGCATAAATCTTTTATATTGCTCAACCAATTATCTTATAGAATTAACTCAAAAGAACGACTTATTATCTTCACTGCCACACTAGGAGTTTATCAGCCACAAACAACAGTGCAATTGGCCCATCTTATACATCTTATAACAAATGTCGTACATTCCCTCGAGCCTCTTAATGATATGGAAGTAAATATTCTGGCGCGCATTCTTAATATTATTGCTTCCACTTTTAAGACAATTGTTAGCAACAACGAGATTTATACGCTCATGGACGAATACTATGAAACGATGGTAAATGATCTGTGTGATCTCCTTAATAAATTCAGTGCAGAATGGGAGTTTATTCCCAAGTCACAGTGTCGAGCACAATCAGAGTCCTGCTTAAACATAGATAACTTAAGTGACAGATTGGAGCAAATGTCAACCTTGCAATCAAACGGACTAGAACATATAAACAACTGGTTACATGCAAATTGGAAACTAAGTACTTGCTTATTTTATATGGGTATGGGTATGGCACGTCGGCAACATCCAACGGAAGCTCGTAAAATAGTCAAACGATCAACTTTCACAATGTTTATGGAAAGTTTTGATCTTGATCTAGACCGTAGAATTGTGATAGAATCCGCTGACTCAATGCACACCCTTGTTTTTACAAGCAAATTACTACAAGAGTTGCGTCAGAAGCTGCACAATAATGAAGTCCTTTTATCGGTGCGTAGTCATAAGCAAAGCCAGTACTGGTGGTATCCTGAGCAAGAATCACGCACACAAGTACTTGTAATTAATGCGTATACATCAAACGCTATTTGGGAGAAAACACAGAAACTTTCTGAGCCGTTTCAAAACATTTCCAAGCTGAAAATAAATTTGTCAGCCAGCGAGCACCACTGCAGTAATTTGGTTTGCCCACGCCACACAGGAATCGAGTTTGACGATCCTGAGGAGGACATTGAGAATATAATACATGATAATGTTCAAAATCCTAAAGAGGTGCGCATGTATCGAACGGAGCTCAATGGACACTCAGTGCTAGTGGTGACCTTTTCACAGGCTAATATAGACTACCGTGTATTACTTCATATGACGAACGTACCAAAACTAAAGGATATGGAGACTGAAAATGCAACTTGCTTAATAAAAGCCGGGATTGTGGAACCTACTGCTTTATTACTGCGAAATCGTTGTGACACAGCCAGACTAGTTTTTATATATATTCAAGCAAAAAACCCTCTAGAACCGTGGAATTTGTTTTATGATAAAGGTGCCTATTTCACCTTTTCAACAGAAATCCGTAGTTGTCGTGTTTGGAATTATGCACGACCTGAGCCCAGATGGCAGACTATTTCATGTATTCCGGAAATGAACAAAAAAGATATTTTTGGTATTCACTGTCGATGTAACTTTATAAGCGACTTAGATGCTGATGCTAAACCTATAATTGCTGTAGCAATGAATCTAAAATGTCATTTAGAGCGCCCAGTTGTAGGACGTAATTACAAAATATTAATCTGCTACTTAATTATTCCAACGGCGGTCATAACCTATTTGTTTATACAGATGCACAGAGCAATTCAGTGGGATAAACGTCTTTACTTAGAGGAAATGCACAGTGGCAGGCTTTGCCACAGTGGAGACATAATTGTTAAAATTACGTTTGGTGGCCGGTATAACGCGGGGTCTTCAGCAAATATTATTATTTCATTAATGTCTTCGCGAGGACATATACGGGTAATAATCTACCAAGATCCCGTATATATGACTTTTGAGCGTAATAGCACAATAATGTTGCGGATTCAGCGGGAACTAGTTCAACTCCCAGTTAACCTCTCCCTTGGTCATGATAATTCTGGCATTTATCCACATTATTTTTGTCGTACAGTTGTTTTTACCGACCTATTAACAAAGGAAACGCAAAACTTTTACTTTCACTGCTGGGTACGTGCGTCACCTATAGAGCAAAGTTATAAGTCAACTAAGGTATTCAAAAATAAAAGTAGCACCCCAAAGGAAATTTATAGATGGTCAGCACGTTTCTCATATGCAATTGAAAGCTGCCTGAGCAAATGGTATTTATTTCAACCACTGATCGGCCCATGGCGATTTGGAATTGATCGCCAGTCGCATTGTCTCTGGGAACGTAGTTGTATTTATATGAGCAAGACATTCCTTTCGATGTGCATAGTTCTGGTGTACTTTGGCCGCTCAGAGCCAATAGCATGTGATCCAAGTCCAAAAAGATACAACGAGCTTTCTGTTTTAGTGCGAGTATGTTTAATTTGTTTATTTGCAAATTATTTGATTGACACGACAATGAAATTTTTTCTTCTAATGATTTCAAAATACGATTAAATGTAAATACATTTTATAAATGCTTAATGGTGTTCCCACTACATTGGTTGTTTTGATAATGAGTGTCTATCGCTGTATTCTATCACCTATCTGTCTGCGTGAAATTTCTATTTTTCAACGCCCATCATACAAGCTTTTGAGAGTTTTACCTGCAACAGTGTCGTGTGGTTTGGGAAAGAGTGGATCTTTGCTAGTCACAGCACAATATTATTTAAGATAGGACTACACGAACAAATTTTCATGCTTAAATCCAACAAAAAAATAATTTCGCTCGGGTATTTCATGATTTAACGGTGCTTAGATAGGTAAGCAGGTGGTTGACACTCATGATTTCCAGAAGTGTACACGATTTTAGCAATTGACTTCACAATTAAAGTCCATATATATTCACATTGATAAAATGGCAATAGGGGTGTAACCACATAGTGCTATCTAATAAATAAACAATTAGTTTAAAAAATGAATGATAGAAATTTTCTTCCCAAATAATCACACTAATATATATATTTTAATTAAAAAATCTCATCTTTAAAAAAAAGGAAAAAGTAATAAAAAAAATAATTGAATAATCTTTTAATAAACAAAATGAGTAACTACATAAATTACAAAATGATGTATGTTGAAATATATATATATATACTTCGAAGGTCTGGACAAACATATTAGTGATTCTCTTAATCGGAACAAACAATTGGCTCTTAATGGATCCTATTAAGATTTTCAATAAAACGAATCAAATCAATTGAAACAAATTTAACGAGAAATAAAAAAATAAATTAAAAAAATTTTAATATTAACAAACCTATTTATAAAAAAAAAAGTTAAAAAAAAATGTTTTGAAAAATATTAGTTGAAACAATTATATGATTATTCGCGCACGCGAATTATTAAAGCGGTTTAATATTGAAGTATGACCTTATATACATTCATATCTAGAATCAATATAAATTAAAACAAGCAGAGATATGATAACACCATATAACACAAAAATATTAAAGGTATATTTCCAATAACACCAATCCAAAAAACACCCACTCTCCCAAAAACAAATCCTATGTCTTCCGCAATTAAAGAGCTAGTGTTACCAATTGTGGATGGCAGTTTACTAGGATTGTCAGAAAAACGATGAAATCCTACTTTTCCCGCATTCTTATAGCTACAGTTACGGAGGTTTGACTCAACGATATAAATTACAAAGAATGAGGCAATGACTACTTTTAAAAAGCCAATTAGAGACAAATAGGGAAGTAAAATACCTCGGCGTCACATTTCACAGTAGGTTAAACTTTGGCAGGATATTGAAGGGCTTCGTGGAAGTCATGGGTATTTAATTGGGTAGATAATTAGATGGCTATACATAATGGTAGTAAGACCTATGCTGACTTATGGAGTGATATCATGAGGTGATAGAGCACGGATTACCACCGTGAAGAAGCAACTGCAAAAATTTCAGAAAATAACCTGCGTATTCATGACAGGAGCAATGTGCACTTGCCCTACAAAAGACTTTGAAGTCTTAATGGTTCCCACGCCACTCCATCACTCCAACAGAAAGCCATGCATTTAAGCCTTTAAGGAGTTGGGGCAAACACATTCCGAGCCAGAGTGATGCCCAACTCCTTTCAGATTAACTTCCCCTTCTGTTGCAATCTAGGTTTGAAATGGCAACTGAAAATACCATCGAACGAAATTTCAGAGTGCAAAACAACAACAAAAAGGAATGGAGAACACTAGATGAAGTTCATCCTATAAAACCATACATCATAAAATGAAATACCGATATATCACTCACCAATCAGGCCTTGGAGTGGTGGGCCCTCGGATATCCTATCATGAATCTCTGAGGACGCATACCAGCATTTCGAAGCTGAAGTATGTGCCATAAAAGGTGCGGAATTTCATCTAAAACGTATCTAGCGGAATGTGGACATAGCCGTCCTATCCGATAGTATAGCAGCAATAAATGCTATAAATGGGATGAAAATAATTTCAAAAGTAGTCCATGAAGTACGATCGAAGCTTGACTTACTCAGGTTTACAATAGGCATTCCCTAAGATGTGTCCCGGGACATAGACAAGAAGCAGGGAACAAAGCTGCTAATGAGCAGGCCAGACCAGATCCGTTTTGTGGCATAGGATAGCAGACAACTCAGGAACGAAGAAAGACAAAGGAGACTACGGAGCTGAGAAGAGACACCAGGTCTCCGACAGACCAAATGATTTAAGCAAGTAATTCCATGGTTAGGAAAAGGCTTAGAATACTTGTCGGTCTACCAACAACAACAACCCAACAAAGATTCCGACACTCGTGCATAAAATGTGGTTAATAAAAGAGCTATAAGCTCAGAAGGGGGCGTAATAGATCTAATAGTGCAGAACCCCCAATTTATATATAACAAAAATGTATTTAATTTCATAAAATTTATGTGTTGTGTGTATTTTAAGTATCCAAATACTTTAATTTATTTAAAAAATATAGTTATTGAAATTTTTTAAAACGTTGATTTACTTTCGTAACTTAAGCTCTTAAATTGGGGATATAAAGGCATTTATTGTGTTTAATGCCGGGTCGTAATCTAAAATTTTTTTACGGTGTTACAAACGTGCAAAATTTAGTGATTCTTATATTATAATTATTAAAAACGTATTATTCAAAATTTTTTCGGTGTCTTAGATGAGCTCCCTGTAACATTCTCTTAAAAGTTGATGATATTGTGGAAGATAAGCTCGTCATATTTTTCTACGGTCTAAGGACGAAGTTTCTGAGGGTGGTTGGTATGCGGATGAAATTATATATGCCGATCTATGAAAGGATAATCGGCAGCCTTCCTTTCACGTTTGGTGTCCCTATCCTTAAATTTACTATTTAAACTTTCACTATCTACTTTCACATATTGGCTATGGCCAATATGGGCGCAGCTGTGGGCATGGCATTTAAACATTATTTTCGTTTTAGTTAAGCTCAGAGCCACTCTTCTTAACTTTCATGTATTTTTTTTTCCTCTCAGAACCATGTAGGTGTTTTTGTCTTCATTGATTTCTACGGCAACCTTCACATTGCTCCACATTCACCTGCTTTATCGCATCCAGTTTAGATTTATTTTTAGACTAACACTTATTATATGCGATTTTTTTCCAAGCACTTTTATCTAATTTACCATAATTTTCCGCTGTCAAAAAATTGATAGCAAATTCTTCTTGTCGTATGTATTTCACAGACTTACAATCTCTTATATTTATCTGATTACGGATAAGCCAAGGCCTTCATTGTGGTGATGCATGCTTGCAACATTTTAAAGTGGTGACACTGACTCAACTTCATCGTGATCTATATCTTCATTAGTTTGTATTGTAGTCCTCGCTTTTTACCATTTAAAAGTGAATCTATAACTGACAATATTGCACTCAGTTCTGAATCGGTCAGAGCTAGAATCTCCTCCTGTTTTAGTTAAAACCTGGTCAAACTTAAGCAACATTTTATAGCAATCACAGATTCTGCCTATATCTTCACATTAACCCTTTAAGGTTTCGGTTGTGGACTAAGTCGATCGTTTTACTTGCGATTATTTCGAAAACAAGTTTCAGGTTTGGAAGCCTTACTAATTTATTGGTAATTAACGAAGATTTCTGGTAATCTGTCCTTTAATGTAGTATTAATAATAAAATACTACAAAACAAGTTTTTTTTTTAAACTAAACTTAAACTTATAGAAGTTTATAATACTTATTATTTTGTCTAATGTTTCATTTTTTTCAAATGTCTTAATCTACTACTTATGCAATAAAAATGTTCGTAGCATACGAATTATTTGTTCTCTTTTTATTGCTTTCTCCAAGGATGCATTAAATGGTTCTACGTTGAACACAACCTCAAAAGATTTAAGTGGGTACAGTGTATATTTCTTGTATATTTAATAAAAAATCGCATTCCGAAAAATGTGGGGACAACATTTCTAAAGCAAATGTGTATGTATATGTAATTTAATTATGTCTCCTTTCTTGTTTTTCTCTTTGTTTTTCTTTTTTGTTTTCTCTTTTGGTTTTTTTCTCATTGCATAACTACCGACAACTAACACTTTGAATAATAAATATACATATATTTTTTGTTCTTCTGTTGAACAAAAAAAATATTCACAACAAAAAAAAATAAGTAAATTTACTTTAGAAACTTCATTAAACAATTTTTTTCTCATACATTTTGATGGGGTACGAACATCAAAAGTTGTTAATTTTTGTAATATTTTCTAATTTTTTCTTTTTTTTTCAACAACACTTTACCACACTTGTCACCTTTTCGTAACGATTTGCTTAAAAAATTGTATATTTCAAAATAAAAAAAAATTAAAATGATTACTAATATATGTATGTAAGCATAAAAATTCGTTTAGGATAACGAAGAGACTTCTGCACTGCGCCGGTACACGTTGGTGATGAGGCGGCGATGATGGTGCTCCATTGGACACGTTCGGATCCTCTCAAAAATGCGGTCTTGGTTTGGTTTTTTTCTTTTTTCTTTTTGTTTTTTTTTCGGTGGTGGTTATAGTTTAAATTTGGATATTTTTAAATTATTGTTATATATTATTGTTATGTTTTTTTCGGTTTTTTCCTCAAAATGTTTGATCTTTGGCATAATTTACGCCGACTTTTCAACCATCAACGATGGGGTTTGTTGCGGAATTATTTTTTTTTCTTTCTTTGTAATTTTTTCGATTCAAATTGTTTAACCTTTATTTATTTTTTTTTACATTGGTTAACTCTGGTTATATAAAAACGTCCGCGGTGGATTTATGGCTTGTATTTAGCCGCAATGGGGCTTATAGGTTATATTAAAATTTGTCAATTTTGAAGCACGTGTATAATCAAATTTTTAATTTCGGCGATCTGCACTTTTACTTCGTCGTGCATCATGACCCGAGCGAATAGAAAAAAGACCTTCTCAGAGCTGAGCGTGGGGTAAGCTCTTGCCTTCAAAACTTTCACCATGAGCAGAGCTTGCTTCCCATAACGTTTTGATAGCTACCTAACGCATGCAACGATTTTTTCCTTCCCAAAAGTCTGCTTCAGAGCACCGACCATTACACCACCTGATAATCTTACACCAGTAGACGTAATGATTAGCGGGAATCAGGCTTTAATATCCTTAGCATGAAAGCAGTCATGTCCTTGTAAATCTTTTAATATATAGAAGCAATTTCCCAGTTTCTTTTTTACCTGATACTTTACAACTTTGGAGTTAATTTTGCGTTGAAGTCCTTCGCAAAATCGCTTAACGTAAAGTTTCGGCAAAACACTTGCTGATTTTCCTGGAACGAGACTGGCTTCAAACGAAGATTATATTGGACAGCATTACGATCGTAATCTTTTCATATGTTCCTTTTTATATCATGCCGCAGTATGGCCAAGTTATCCGAGCGATGGACAGTAAACCTTGGTTCTCGGAGTACATCTAATTTCCTTAACAGCTTATAGTCTTGACCATGTGTTATCATGTCTAACCCAAACAATACCTTTTAAGGTGAGCACACTCAGAGCTCACTGCACATGATACTCCGGACAAATGCATATCCCATTCGCGATGATACTGCTTAATAGAGGATGGCACGGCAGCTAGTAATGAACGATTAACCCGCTCGGCTGCATTGCTTTGTGGTAAATAAAGAGCGGTATATACGTGTCTGATACCCAGTTTAGTTAGAAATGCATTGAAGGTACTTGCCTTATATTGCGAACTATTATCACTGATAATCGTTTCTGGGACACCATAGCAATTAAAAATGTGATCAATAAGAAATTCAAGTTTTTTTACTGTGGTGAATTTCTTAAGAGGGCACACCCAATGAAATTTTCTAAAGGGATCGAGAAGCATCTATAAGCCAATGTGTCCTTGTTTGCTACGTGGATGCGGCCCTAGCAAATCGGTGAACAACCGTTGAAAGGGTCGAACTTATGGACAATGATCTCCCAAAGGAGGAAGACGAGTGTAGTTTGGAGCTTTTGTTGCTTTACAGACTTCACAATTACGAACGTAATCGCGTACGTCAGCTGCAAGACCAGGCCAAAATAAATTTCTACTGATCCTATCCTCTCTTTTGAATGCCCCCATTTGAAGACACTAGGCTATCATGTGATTGGCTGAGTACTTTAGGGCTCAATTAATCGGGCACCCATAATTTCCATGACCATTTTTCTTGTTCCACTTCAAATTCTAACAACGGAACATTATGATTGTAGTTACGCTGAGATCGGGAAAATTTTCTGGACATAAATGCAATTGGTTTTTCATCACCTTCCTCTGAAAGTTGAACGAGTACAGCTCCGACACAATGATCACAATGCAAAAGGAATTTCTTCTCAAAATCGGGATTCTGTAATACTGGAGCTGAAGTTAAGATAACTTTAAGTCCATAAAAACTTTTTCTTAGTTTATAAAGTTTCTGTGATGGGGCAAGTGAGATCGGAAAAATTTTTAATGAGACGTACCAACCATCTACACCTAAAAATCCTCGCACTTGTTTAAAATTTCTGGGCAGAGGCCAATTTTGAATACATGCGATCTTATCGAGATCTGTACATATGCCTTGATTTTCAATTATGTAACCTAGGCAATTAATGCTATTTACACAAAAGTTACTTTTTTCTATATTAGACTGTCCATAAGTCTACACATAGTGGACGGAACATTACACAGTCCAAACGGCATTGCCTTAAATTGATATAAGGGTCTTCCAAGGACAGTGAACGCGGTAAGCGGCTTTGATTCCTCAATCAACTCAATTTACCAATAAGCATCTTTTAAATCAAGCTTGGTAATTAAATTAGCACGGGATAGTCGCTCGTTGAGTCATCGGACTCCTAATTTTAACATGCGATTTCCATTAGATTAGAATTGATTGACCTATCACGTCCTGACTCTTGCCGTCCGCTGTCTGAACATGCGATTTTTTTTCTTGAATTCTGGCATAGTAATCATATTTTGACCTTCAAAGCTATTACCTATATACAAGACATTTGCACCAATGTCTAATAAGCCATGTTCTATTTGATTTAAAAACGACACTGTAGCATAGCTTCGCATATCTTTCGCACTACTGAAATGTCCCATTCCATCACAGTTCCAACACTTGACATTTGGACCTGCTTGACGTAGGGCGCCTACTTCAGCAACTGGGTCAGATTCCGAGCTAGATTCCTCATCAGATACTACTTCGAAGATGGCCTACAGATTCAACTTCTTCGAACAATAGTTTGCGACGATGGACCCCGGTAGAAGATTGTTTATTAAAATCTCCAAGAGTTCTTCCTCACCGATCTTTACGGTGGCCCGATCCATTAAGGACGAGATCGCATCATAAAAAATGGTAACCAATTCTCCAGGCTTCTTACGGGAACGCATTCGTTCTTTGATCATAAAATGAGATCGATACTCTTTGAACTGTTGGCAAAGAGTGGCGCAAAAGTCTTTCCTTACCAGTCTCTGGCTTTACCAACAAACAAAACGTGTATATGCCTGCATAGGCCACGAAAGTTACTATCGAAAGTTTCATCCGTCAATGTTTAGACTCTATAGATGAATTCTTCAACACTCAAACTATCTACAGATCGATTAAAGTTTAAGTCCCACTTCTGTATGGTATCCGCTTGCCGACTGTGGTGCGCAGACGGATAGCAGGGAGAAGAAACGGCTCTATGAATTTCTTCTGAACCGTGCTAGTCGGCGGGCTAACATGTAACCATGATAAAATTCTTGTCACCGTTTGTTCGATCCTGGATTAACCTACATTATAATCCGTTGCTGGTTTATGACGATTTGTGTTTAAATTTAATCTAAAACGGATCTAGCGGAATGCGGACATAGCCGTCCTATCCGATAGTATAGCAGCAATAAATGCTATAAATGGGATGAAAATAATTTCAAAAGTAGTCCATAAAGTACGATCTAAGCTTGACTTACTCAGGTTTACAATAGGCATTCCCTAAGATGTGTCCCGGGACATAGACAAGAAGCAGGGAACAAAGCTGCTAATGAGCAGGCCAGACCAGATCCGTTTTGTGGCATAGGATAGCAGACAACTCAGGAACGAAGAAAGACAAAGGAGACTACGGAGCTGAGAAGAGACACCAGGTCTCCGACAGACCAAATGATTTAAGCAAGTAATTCCATGGTTAGGAAAAGGCTTAGAATACTTGTCGGTCTACCAACAACAACAACCCAACAAAGATTCCGACACTCGTGCATAAAATGTGGTTAATAAAAGAGCTATAAGCTCAGAAGGGGGCGTAATAGATCTAATAGTGCAGAACCCCCAATTTATATATAACAAAAATGTATTTAATTTCATAAAATTTATGTGTTGTGTGTATTTTAAGTATCCAAATACTTTAATTTATTTAAAAAATATAGTTATTGAAATTTTTTAAAACGTTGATTTACTTTCGTAACTTAAGCTCTTAAATTGGGGATATAAAGGCATTTATTGTGTTTAATGCCGGGTCGTAATCTAAAATTTTTTTACGGTGTTACAAACGTGCAAAATTTAGTGATTCTTATATTATAATTATTAAAAACGTATTATTCAAAATTTTTTCGGTGTCTTAGATGAGCTCCCTGTAACATTCTCTTAAAAGTTGATGATATTGTGGAAGATAAGCTCGTCATATTTTTCTACGGTCTAAGGACGAAGTTTCTGAGGGTGGTTGGTATGCGGATGAAATTATATATGCCGATCTATGAAAGGATAATCGGCAGCCTTCCTTTCACGTTTGGTGTCCCTATCCTTAAATTTACTATTTACACTTTCACTATCTACTTTCACATATTGGCTATGGCCAATATGGGCGCAGCTGTGGGCATGGCATTTAAACATTATTTTCGTTTTAGTTAAGCTCAGAGCCACTCTTCTTAACTTTCATGTATTTTTTTTTCCTCTCAGAACCATGTAGGTGTTTTTGTCTTCATTGATTTCTACGGCAACCTTCACATTGCTCCACATTCACCTGCTTTATCGCATCCAGTTTAGATTTATTTTTAGACTAACACTTATTATATGCGATTTTTTTCCAAGCACTTTTATCTAATTTACCATAATTTTCCGCTGTCAAAAAATTGATAGCAAATTCTTCTTGTCGTATGTATTTCACAGACTTACAATCTCTTATATTTATCTGATTACGGATAAGCCAAGGCCTTCATTGTGGTGATGCATGCTTGCAACATTTTAAAGTGGTGACACTGACTCAACTTCATCGTGATCTATATCTTCATTAGTTTGTATTGTAGTCCTCGCTTTTTACCATTTAAAAGTGAATCTATAACTGACACTATAACTATAACTGAGCTAGAATCTCCTCCTGTTTTAGTTAAAACCTGGTCAAACTTAAGCAACATTTTATAGCAATCACAGATTCTGCCTATATCTTCACATTAACCTTTTAAGGTTTTGGTTGTGGACTAAGTCGATCGTTTTACTTGCGATTATTTCGAAAACAAGTTTCAGGTTTAGAAGCCTTACTAATTTATTGGTAATTAACGAAGATTTCTGGTAATCTGTCCTTTAATGTAGTATTAATAATAAAATACTACAAAACAAGTTTTTTTTTTAAACTAAACTTAAACTTATAGAAGTTTATAATACTTATTATTTTGTCTAATGTTTCATTTTTTTCAAATGTCTTAATCTACTACTTATGCAATAAAAATGTTCGTAGCATACGAATTATTTGTTCTCTTTTTATTGCATTCTCCAAGGATGCATTAAATGGTTCTACGTTAAACACAACCTCAAAAGATTTAAGTGGGTACAGTGTATATTTCTTGTATATTTAATAAAAAATCGCATTCCGAAAAATGTGGGGACAACATTTCTAAAGCAAATGTTTATGTATATGTAATTTAATTATGTCTCCTTTCTTGTTTTTCTCTTTGTTTTTCTTCTTTGTTTTCTCTTTTGGTTTTTTTCTCATTGCATAACTACCGACAACTAACACCTTGAAACTTTGTGACTTACTTGATTATCCAGCGAAGAAAGGCCTTTCAACGTCGATAGGGTCTTGCATTTGAGTTAAGCAACCCATAAATATACATATATTTTTTGTTCTTCTGTTGAACAAAAAAAAAATATTCACAACAAAAAAAAATAAGTAAATTTACTTTAGAAACTTCATTAAACAATTTTTTTCTCATACATTTTGATGGGGTACGAAGTTGTAAATTTTTGTAATATTTTCTAATTTTTTCTTTTTTTTTTCAACAACACTTTACCACACTTGTCACCATTTCGTAACGATTTGCTTAAAAAATTGTATATTTCAAAATAAAAAAAAATTAAAATGATTACTAATATATGTATGTAAGCATAAAAATTCGATTAGGATAACGAAGAGACGTCTGTACTGCGCCGGTACACGTTCGGATCCTCTCAAAAATGCGGTCTTGGTTTGTTTTTTTCCTTTTTTCTTTTTGTTTTTTTTTTCGGTGGTGGTTATAGTTTAAATTTGGATATTTTTAAATTATTGTTATATAATATTGTTATGTTTTTTTCGCCGACTTTTCAACCATCAACGATGGGGTTTGTTGCGGAATTATTTTTTTTTCTTTCTTTGTAATTGTTTTGATTCAAATTGTTTAACCTTTATTTATTTTTTTTTACATTGGTTAACTTTGGTTATATAAAAACGTCCGCGATGGATTTATGGCTTGTATTTAGCCGCAATGGGGCTTATAGGTTATTTTAAAATTTGTCAATTTTGAAGCACGTGTATAATCAAATTTTTTATCGGCGATCCGCACTTTTACTTCGTCGTGCATCATGACCCGAGCGATTAGAAAAAACACCTTCTCATAGCTGACCTGGGCTTATATACATCCGTGGGGTAAGCTCTTGCCTTCAAAACTTTCACCATGAGCAGAGCTTGCTTCTCATAACGTTTTGATAGCTACCTAACGCATGCAACGATTTTTTCCTTCCGAAAAGTCTGCGCTGTAAAGATAATCCAAGCCTCAGAGCACCGACCATTACATCACCTGATAATCTTACACCAGTAGACGTAATGATTAGCGGGAATCAGGCTTTAATATCCTTAGCATGAAAGCTGTCATGTCCTTGTAAATCTTTTAATATATAGAAGCAATTTCCCAGTTTCTTTTTTACCTGATACTTTACAACTTTGGAGTTAATTTTGCGTTGAAGTCCTTCGCAAAATCGCTTAACGTAAAGTTTCGGCAAAACACTTGCTGGTTTTCCTTGGTTCTCGGAATACATCTAATTTCCTTAACAGCTTATAGTCTTGACCATGTGTTATCATGTCTAACCCAAACAATACCGTATAAGGTGAGCACACTCAGAGCTCACTGCACATGATACTCCGGACAAATGCATATCCCATTCGCGATGATACTGCTTAATATAGGATGGCACGGCAGCTAGCAATGAACGATTAACCCGCTCGGCTGCATTGCTTTGTGGTAAATAAAGAGCGGTATATACGTGTCTGATACCCAGTTTAGTTAGAAATGCATTGAAGCCTTATATTGCGAACTATTATCACTGATAATCGTTTCTGGGACACCATAGCAATTAAAAATGTGATCAATAAGAAATTCCTGTATTTTTACTGTGGTGAATTTCTTAAGAGGGCACACCCAATGAAATTTTCTAAAGGGATCGAGAAGCATCTATAAGCCAATGTGTCCTTGTTTGCTACGTGGATGCGGCCCTAGCAAATCGGTGAACAACCGTTGAAAGGGTCGAACTTATGGACAATGATCTCCCAAGGGAGGAAGACGAGTGTAGTTTGGAGCTTTTGTTGCTTTACAGACTTCACAATTACGAACGTAATCGTGTACGTCAGCTGCAAGACCAGGCCAAAATAAATTTCTACTGATCCTATCCTCTCTTTTGAATGCCCCCATTTGAAGACACTAGGCTATTATGTGATTGGCTGAGTACTCTAGGGCTCAATTAAACGGGCACCCATAATTTCCATGACCATTTTTCTTGTTCCACTTCAAATTCTAACAACGGAACATTACGATTGTAGTTACGCTGAGATCGGGAAAATTTTCTGGACATAAATGCAATTGGTTTTGCATCACCTTCCTCTGAAAGTTGAACGAGTACAGCTCCGACACAATGATCACAATGCAAAAGGAATTTCTTCTCAAAATCGGGATTCTGTAATACTGAAACTGAAGTTAAGATAACTTTAAGTCCATAAAAACTTTTTCTTAGTTTATAAAGTTTCTGTGATGGGGCAAGTGAGATCGGAAAAATTTTTAATGAGACGTACCAACCATCTACACCTAAAAATCCTCGCACTTGTTTAAAATTTCTAGGCAGAAGCCAATTTCGAATACATGTGATCTTATCGAGATCTGTACATATGCCTTGATTTTCAATTATGTAACCTAGGCAATTAATGCTATTTACACAAAAGTGACTTTTCTCTAGATCAGACTGTCCATAAGTCTACACATAGTGGACGGAGCATTACACAGTCCGAACGGCATTGCCTTAAATTGATATAAGGATCTTCCTTCCTCTATCAACTCAAGTTACCAATAAGCATCTTTTAAATCAAGCTTGGTAATTAAATTAGCACGGGGCAGTCGCTCGTTGAAGACTCGATGACTCCTAATTTCAACATGCGATTTCAGCGAAGACAAGTTTTTCCACTGCAGGACTGATCGGATAAAATCTTTGTTTCACATGTCTGGCTTCTGCAATTTCAATATGATATTGCATTAGTTTTGTTCGACTATTTTCACAACATTTCTTGACAACATCTAATTGCGATTGCTGAAATCGTGTCAAGGGAAATAGATTAGAATTGATTGATATATCACGTCCTGACTCTTGCCGTCCGCTGTCTGAACATGCAATTTTTTTTCTTGAATTCTGGCATAGTAATCATATCTTGACCTTCAAATCTATTACCTATATACAAGACATTTGCACCAATGTCTAATAAGCCATGTTCTATTCGATTAAAAAACGACACTGTAGCTTCGCATATCTTTCGTGTTAAAATTAAGTTATGCTAAGCAACTCTAATGTAACTACTAGTAAGTCTGGTAGCCCTTGGAACAATCGATGTAATATCGATGTATCGTGAGCGCACTCGATGAGGAGTAATCGCGCCACGAGCAGACGAGTTGAGAAGTAAACGTCTTTTAATAAAAGAATCGACGGGATTAAATTCAACAGGTTATGGGCCCAGAGATTAAGAAAGACTAATATATTAAGTGATTGGTGTGTCCAATAAATAATTTTTGTGTGTCAAAAATAAATAATTTTTGTGTGTCAAAAATTTACGCGGAAAAAATGGCGAATAATTTGTACTCAATAGACAAGCTGGATGAAAAAAATTATGATATTTGGTGTGTCCAAATGCGTAGTGTGCTTGTTCATGCTGATGCATGGGGAATAGCAAGTGGTGTTGAAGTGAAGCCAGAAAGAGACAGCGGCAACTGGGAAAAGGCTGATCAGAAGGCATTAGCGACAATTACATTGCCAGTGAAATCAACACAGTAAATTTACATAAAAAACTGCAATACATCTGCAGAGGCTTGGCAAAAACTAAAAGAAATTCATGAGCCAAGGGGACCAGCAGGAAAAGTGTCTTTGTATAAAAAGTTATTAAATTTAAAACTCATACACAGTGAGAACATTATTAAGTATATAAACGAGTTTGAAAGTGTAGTTGATAAACTAAAAGAAGTTAGTGTTTCGCTCGGTGACGAAATCGTGGTAATAATATTATTATAAAGTCTACCAAAGTCTTACGAAAATTTCGTAATAGCAATGGAAATACGCGATGAACTGCCTAATTTCATCATAATGCGCAATAAACTTTTAGAAGAGGCAGAACGTAGAAATGAAACCAATGACGAAAACAGAGCACAGCAAGCATACATGATAAAACAAAAAGGGACAGGCGAAAAGGAACAAAAACGAAACAGTAATAACGGTAGATGCTATGTGTGCGGGAAGCGCGGTCACTTTACAGCTGCATGTCGGCAAAGCAAATACAGTTATAATCAGCAAGGTGATGAACAGACGCCGAAACAAGAAAAGAAAACTCAAAACGAACATTCGTATATGAGTGTGTCACAGAGTAGTGCTCTCTTCGCGTCTGATAAAAATGTGCGTCGCGACGTATGGTGTGTCGATAGTGGCGCCACATCTCATTATGTAACAATCGTACGGCTTTCATAGAGTATACAGAAACTCAACAAAGCGTGCTAGTGGTGGGCAATGAAACAATAAAAGCACTTGTAATCGGGATCGTGCGTGTTTAAACTAAATATTCGGTATTTATTTTAAAGACGTTTTATATGTACCGAACTTACAAACGAACTTTTTCTCAGTCAGCGAACGTGCTGAGAACGGTTTACAAATAAACATTAATAATAAAGGAGCCAGTATTAAAATAAAAGTGGATAAAGAAATGGTTTATTTTTGCTCATAAAGAAAACGGATTGTACTTATAATGTGATTAAATGGCACAATAGGTTTGGCCATATCAATTTACAAAGTTTATATAAACTATCGTCAGGTACAATTGTGCAGGGTATGGAAAATATACAGCCCACAGCAAACATTGTGTGTATACCTTGTTTGAAAAGCAAAATTTGGTCGCAACCATTTGCAGAGGCTAGTTATCGTGCGAAAAAACTATTAGATATCATACTTTCGTATGTATGCGGGCCGTTTAATGTTAACTCTATCGGCGGATCAAGATATTTCTTGATATTTGTAGACGATAAATCACGCTATGCAACAGCAATATTTATGAAAAATAAAAGTGAAGTCTTCGAACATTTTAAAAACTACAAATTATATGTCGAAAAACAAACAGGTCATAAAATAAAAATACTTAGGAGCGACAATGGCGGTGAATATGTTAACAAAGATTTGAAAGAGTATCTACAGTGTGAAGGAACAAAACAACAGCTTACAGTGCCATACACACCGCAACAGAACTGGGTGGCGGAACGTTTTAATCGTACGTTAGTAGAAATGGCACGTTGTATGTTAGTACATGCAGGCCTTGAAGAAAAGTTTTGGGCGGAAGCATGTTCATGTGCGTTATATATTAGGAATCGTACAACAACAAGAGCATTAGAGAATACAACACCATTTGAAGTTTGGTTTACCAGAAAACCAGTTGTGAAACATTTAAGAACATTCGGCTGTTTAGCCATAGCTCTTGACAAGACACAAAAACGCAAATTTAAAGCCAAAGGCAAGGAATATATTTTTGTAGGATATAGTACAGCGTCAAAAGGTTATAGACTGTATAATCCAGAAGATAATAAGGTAGTTACAACACGTTATGTTAGATTCGAAGAAAACTTGTTAATGGGGAAGAAAAATGAATTTCAAAACAATATTGAAATAGAGGATCAAGTACAAGCACATACGCCGCAGACCGACTACGAGGATCCTGAGGATGTCGAAGACGCTGGTTCTACACAGACTAGTAGTGAAGATGATGCACTCCCAATATATGGTCCAGGGCGACCATGCATCGTGCGAACAGTCGCACCAGGTAGACCGACAAAACAGAAAAATCGACTTAATGTGATGCAGCCAATAGAAGAGGGTGAAGTTCCAGACAACGTTAAGATGGCTCTATGTAGCCCTCAAGGGGGCGAATGGAAGAAGGCGATGCAGCTTGAGTACGACTCGCTGATTGCTGCTGATAGCACATGGTCATTAGTTGACCTACCTCCTGGAAAGAAAGCTATCGGATGTAAATGGGTATACAGCTTGAAACGGGAATTATTGCCAAAAAATTTAAAAGTCAATTTTTTCAACTAGTTAAAATATTTTCAACTTTTGGTGCAGAATTAATATGTAAAGAAAGGAATTCAAATTGTTAACGTTAATTTTTCCAATTAGATTAATTCAACGCATTTTCAACTTTTGGTCCAGAATTAATATGTTTGAAAAGGAATTCAATTTGTTGAAGGAAAATTAACGCATTTTCAACTTTTCATGCAGAATTAATAAGAATAGAAAGTTCAGCAAATTGTGGAACGAAATTCGTACCTAAGTACCATTTACAACTTTTGTTTCAGAATTAATATGTTCGGACCTGAGTAAATTATTGTTGGAGATATGACAGTTTGAATTTAAAACAAAAACGAATGGCTTTGTTTCTGAAATTTGGAAAAAAAACATCAAACGTCAATTTTTCCAATTAGATTAAATCAACGCATTTTCAACTTTCGATACAGAATTAATATGTAAAGAAAGTTCTTCAATATGTTGATCAAAATTCGAACCTAAGTACCATTTTCAACTGTTGGTGCAAATTGTTGAAAAAATTCGGACCTTAGTGAATTCTTACCGAAGATATAACAGTTTGAATTTAAAACCAAAACTAAAAGCGGGCGCTTCTGAAATTTTGAAAAATAAACTTCAGTTGTCAATTTCTCCAATTAGTGAACATTAACGCATTTTTATCTTTTGGTGCAGAATTAATATGCATAGAAAGGAATTTAAATTGTTGATCGAAAATTAACGCATTTTCAACATTTGGTGCAGAATTAATATATATAGAAAAAATTCAAATTGTTAATTAAAATTCGGAGCTGAGTAAATTATTGCTGAAGATATGACAGTATAAATTTGAAACAAAAACATAAAGCGCTCATTTCACAAAAAAAATCAAAACGTCAATTTATTAAATATGTAAAAAATAACGCATTTTAAACTTTTGGTGCAAAATTAATATAAATTAATAATAGTTAAATTCGGACCTGAGTAAATTGTTACGTTCATTTCTCAAAAAAAAAGCTTAAAACGTCAATTTATCCAATTTGTGAAAATTAACGCATTTTCATCTTTTGATGCAGATTTTATATGTACAGAAAGGAATTCAAATTGTTGAACGAAATTCGGACCTAAGTAAATTATTGCCTAAGATATGGCAGTTTGAATTTAAAGCAAATACTAATGCGTTAATTTCTCAATTTTATTAAAAAAAAAAACTACCAACGACAACTTTTTCAATTGGTTACTATTCGTACTTTCAACTTTTCATGCAGAATTAATATGTATAGAAAAGACATCAAATTAATGAATGAAATTCGGATTTGAGTTAATTATTGCCGAAGACATGACAGTTTGAATTTTAAACAAAATCTAAAAGCGTTTAATTTTCAAAAAAAAAAAACAACGTCATTGAATAAACAACACGTATTTTAACAAATAACCAAATCTGCAGTCTAAAATCCACTGAATTAACTTCAACAGGTTATGGGCCCAGAGATTAAGAAAGACCCATGGATTAAGAAAGACTAAGAGATTAAGTGATTTATTAATTGGAGTGTCCAATTTTAGTGTGTCAAAAATTTACGCGGAAAAAATGGCGAATAATTTGTACTCAATAGACAAGCTGGATGAAAAAAATTATGATATTTGGTGTGTCCAAATGCGTAGTGTGCTTGTTCATGCTGATGCATGGAGAATAGCAAGTGGTCTTGAAGTGAAGCCAGAAAGAGACAGCGGCAACTGGGAAAAGGCTGATCAGAAGGCATTAGCGACAATTATATTGTCAGTGAAATCAACACAGTTAAATTACATAAAACACTGCAATACATCTGCAGAGGCTTGGCAAAAACTAAAAGAAATTCATGAGCCAAGGGGACCAGCAAGAAAAGTGTCGTTGTATAAAAAGTTATTAAATTTAAAACTCATAGACGGTGAGAACATTATTACGTATATAAACGAGTTTAAAAGTGTAGTTGATAAACTAACTCGTGTCGAACTCGTGGTAATAATATTATTATCAAGTCTACCAAAGTCTTACGAAAATTTCGTAATAGCAATGGAAATATGCGATGAACTGCCTAATTTCAACATAATGCGCAATAAACTTTTAGAAGAGGCAGAACGTAGAAATGAAACCAATGACGAAAACAGAGCACAGCGAGCATACATGATAAAACAAAAAGGGACTGACAAAAAGGAACAAAAACGAAACAGTAATAACGGTGTGCGGGAAGCGCGGTCACTTTGCAGCTGCATGTCGGCAAAGCAAATACAGTTATAATCAGCAAAGTGATAAACAGACGCCGAAACAAGAAAAGAAAACTCAAAACGAACATTCGAATATGTGTGTGTCACAGAGTAGTGCTCTCTTCGCGTCTGATAAAAATGTGCGTCGCGACGTATGGTGTGTCGATAGTGGCGCCACATCTCATATGTGTAACAATCGTACGGCTTTCATAGAGTATACAGAAACTCAACAAAGCGTGCTAGTGGTGGGCAATGAAACAATAAAAGCACTTGTAACCGGGATCGTGCGTGTTTAAACTAAATATTCGGTATTTAAATTAAAAGACGTTTTATATGTACCGAACTTACAAACGAACTTTTTCTCAGTCAGCAAAGGTGCTGAGAACGGTCTTCAAATAAACTTTAATAACAAAGGAGCCAGTATTAAAATAAAAGTGGATAACGAAATGGTGATTTTTGCTCATAAAAGAATCCACGGGATTAACTTCAACAAGTTATGGTCATGTGCGTTATATATTAGGAATCGTACAACAACAAGAGCATTAGAGAATACAACACCATTTGAAGTTTGGTTTAACAGAAAACCAGTTGTGAAACATTTAAGAACATTCAGCTCTTGACAAGACACAAAAACGCAAATTTAAAGCCAAAGGCAAGGAATATATTTTTGTAGGATATAGTACAGCGTCAAAAGGTTATAGATTGTATAATCCAGAAGATAATAAGGTAGTTACAACACGTGATGTTAGATTCGAAGAAAACTTGTTAATGGGGAAGAAAAATGAGTTTCAAAACAATATTGAAATAGAGGAGCAAGTACAAGCACATACGCCTCAGGCCGACTACGAGGATCCTGAGGATGTCGAAAACGCTGGTTCTACACAGACTAGTAGTGAAGATAATGCAGTCCCAATATATGGTCCAGGGCGACCACGCATCGTGCGAACAGGTGCACCAGGTAGACCGACAAAACAGAAAGATCGACTTAATGTGATGCAGCCAATAGAAGAGGGTGAAGTTCCAGACAACGTTAAGATGGCTCTATGTAGCCCTCAAGGGGGCGAATGGAAGAAGGCGATGCAGCTTGAGAACGACTCACTGATTGCTAATAGCACATGGTCATTAGTTGACCTACCTCCTGGAAATAAAGTTATCGGATGTAAATGGGTATACAGCTTGAAACGGGACTCTGATGGCAACATAGATCGATTCAAGGCGAGGTTAGTTGCGAAGGGATGCAGCCAACAGTACGGCGTTAACTATCAAGAAACATACTCTCCAGTTGTACGTTACGCAACAATACGTATGGTATTCGCACTTGCAGCAGAATTCCAACTACACATGCATCAAATGGACGTATGCACAGCATATTTAAATGGTGAACTAAATGATGAAGTATATATGAAGCAACCTGAGGAATTTCGCAGTAGAAAATATCCAAACCAAGTTGCTAAACTTCAAAAGGCTATTTACGGTATGAAACAGTCTGGACGCGAATGGAACGCGAAACTGGATGACGCTTTAAGAAATTATGTATTTGTTCCATGTAGTAGCGAGCCATGTTTATATACATTGCATGAAGATACTGGCGATGTGTTTGTGTGTCAAACAAAGTATATCAATACATTACTGCATCAATACAACATGCAAAACTGTAGGTCAGTGGCAACACCGTTGGATGCAGGATATCAAATTCAATCTAAAGACGACTCTAAACTCGTGGATGCAACGAAATATCAGGCACTTATTGGCAGCCTGATGTACTTGGCAATATCAACACGGCCGGACATACTTCATTCAGTATGTAAGTTATCGCAGAAATATAAAAACCCGACGAGTGAGAATGATGCTGGCGCTAAACACATATTGCGATACTTATTTGGAACAAAGGATCTTAAATTGCACTACATGAAACCTGGCAAACAGATAGAGGGATTTACCGACGCAGATTGGGGCGGTAATATAATTGATCGCAGATCTTTCACAGGATTTATGTTTTTCCTGGATGGAACGGCTTTTTCATGGGAGTCGCACAAGCAACACACAGTGGCCTTAAGCAGTACAGAGGCGGAATATATGGCGTTGGCTTCAGCAGCAAAAGAAGCGGTGTATTTAAGACGACTAATAAAAGAAATTGGTTGTTTTAATACTGATCAACCATTGTATGTTAATGGCGATAATCTTAGCGCACAACAATTGGCTAAAAATCATATGTATCATGCACGAAGTAAACACATAGATATAAGATATCATTTTGTTAGAGAACTAGTAGAAAATAATGAAATTGTTATGAAATATGTCGATACAACAAATATGATAGCAGATATTTGCACTAAAAATCTAATTAAGCGAAAACACAAAAAATTGTTAGGCATGATAGGACTAAAAAGTATTGTGTGTCAATAACTTTAAAATGAAATTTCTATTAAAGAACATTTGTGTTGAGAAGAGGTGTTAAAATTAAGTTATGCTAAGCAACACTAATGTAACTACTAGTAAGTCTGGTAACCCTTGGAACAATCGATGTAATATCGATGTATCGTGAGCGCACTCGATGAGGAGTAATAACGCCACGAACAGACGAGTTGAGAAGTGAACGTCTTTCAATAAAGGAATCCACGGGATTAACTTCAACATTTCGCACTACTGAAAATCGTTGATACTAACAACTGCCGAGATTTTCAAACTTTTCCGTAGAATTTTCGGATCCGTTCGGAACTCGGTTTAGACTAAAAATAAAAATATGGTCTCTAATGGCTAAATAATTCTCTAAATTTACCTTAGATCTATCATCTAAATTGGTTTGCCTTGTTATATGCAAATAATCTTCCTTTGCACGACCTAAGATGCTGACGGGCTATGACGCCAAAGGTACAGCTTTTGATAGTGGGTATTTGTTTACGACAGGGACAACCGACTGTTTTTGGTTGCCCCCTTCTGGCAGTTTTCCGATAAACGACGTACACACGTTGGGCACTGTGGCTTCTACACATTCGGAGCTTTACATCCATAGCAGAATACTCTTCGTTCGGCCAAACAGTCTTCCCAGAAATGTCCCATTCCCTCACAGTTCCAACACTTGACATTTGGACCTGCTTGACGTAGGGCGCCTACTTCAGCAACTGGGTCAGATTCCGAGCTAGATTCCTCATCGGATACTACTTCGAAGATGGCCTACAGATTCAACTTCTTCGAACAATTTCTGCAATTTCAATATGATGTTGCATTAGTTTTGTTCGACTATTTTCACAACATTTCTTGACAACATCTAATTGCGATTGCTGAAATCGTGTCAAGGGAAATAGATTAGAATTTATTGATATATCACGTCCTGACTCTTGCCGTCCGCTGTCTGAACATGCAATTTTTTTTCTTGAATTCTGGCATAGTAATCATATCTTGACCTTCAAATCTATTACCTATATACAAGACATTTGCACCAATGTCTAATAAGCCATGTTCTATTCGATTTAAAAACGACACTGTAGCTTCGCATATCTTTCGTGTTAAAATTAAGTTATGCTAAGCAACTCTAATGTAACTACTAGTAAGTCTGGTAGCCCTTGGAACAATCGATGTAATATCGATGTATCGTGAGCGCACTCAATGAGGAGTAATCGCGCCACGAGCAGACGAGTTGAGAAGTAAACGTCTTTTAATAAAAGAATCAACGGGATTAAATTCAACAGGTTATGGGCCCAGAGATTAAGAAAGACTAATATATTAAGTGATTGGTGTGTCCAATAAATAATTTTTGTGTGTCAAAAATAAATAATTTTTGTGTGTCAAAAATTTACGCGGAAAAAATGGCGAATAATTTGTACTCAATAGACAAGCTGGATGAAAAAAATTATGATATTTGGTGTGTCCAAATGCGTAGTGTGCTTGTTCATGCTGATGCATGGGGAATAGCAAGTGGTGTTGAAGTGAAGCCAGAAAGAGACAGCGGCAACTGGGAAAAGGCTGATCAGAAGGCATTAGCGACAATTACATTGCCAGTGAAATCAACACAGTAAATTTACATAAAAAACTGCAATATATCTGCAGAGGCTTGGCAAAAACTAAAAGAAATTCATGAGCCAAGGGTACCAGCAAGAAAAGTGTCTTTGTATAAAAAGTTATTAAATTTAAAACTCATAGACAGTGAGAACATTATTAAGTATATAAACGAGTTTGAAAGTGTAGTCGATAAACTAAAAGAAGTTAGTGTTTCGCGAGGTGACGAAATCGTGGTAATAATATTATTATCAAGTCTACCAAAGTCTTACGAAAATTTCGTAATAGCAATGGAAATACGCGATGAACTGCCTAATTTCATCATAATGCGCAATAAACTTTTAGAAGAGGCAGAACGTAGAAATGAAACCAATGACGAAAACAGAGCACAGCAAGCATACATGATAAAACAAAAAGGGACAGGCGAAAAGGAACAAAAACGAAACAGTAATAACGGTAGATGCTATGTGTGCGGGAAGCGCGGTCACTTTACAGCTGCATGTCGGCAAAGCAAATACAGTTATAATCAGCAAGGTGATGAACAGACGCCGAAACAAGAAAAGAAAACTCAAAACGAACATTCGTATATGAGTGTGTCACAGAGTAGTGCTCTCTTCGCGTCTGATAAAAATGTGCGTCGCGACGTATGGTGTGTCGATAGTGGCGCCACATCTCATTTTGTAACAATCGTACGGCTTTCATAGAGTATACAGAAACTCAACAAAGCGTGCTAGTGGTGGGCAATGAAACAATAAAAGCACTTGTAATCGGGATCGTGCGTGTTTAAACTAAATATTCGGTATTTAATTTAAAGACGTTTTATATGTACCGAACTTACAAACGAACTTTTTCTCAGTCAGCGAACGTGCTGAGAACGGTTTACAAATAAACATTAATAATAAAGGAGCCAGTATTAAATTAAAGTGGATAAAGAAATGGTTTATTTTTGCTCATAAAGAAAACGACTTGTACTTATAATGTGATTAAATGGCACAATAGGTTTGGCCATATCAATTTACAAAGTTTATATAAACTATCGTCAGGTACAATTGTGCAGGGTATGGAAAATATACAGCCCACAGCAAACATTGTGTGTATACCTTGTTTGAAAAGCAAAATTTGGTCGCAACCATTTGCAGAGGCTAGTTATCGCGTGAAAAAACTATTAGATATCATACATTCGGATGTATGCGGGCCGTTTAATGTTAACTCTATCGGCCGATCAAGATATTTCTTGATATTTGTAGACGATAAATCACGCTATGCAACACCAATATTTATGAAAAATGAAAATGAAGTCTTCGAACATTTTAAAAACTACAAATCATATGTCGAACAACAAAAAGGTCATAAAATAAAAATACTTAGGAGCGACAATGGCGGTGAATATATTAACAAAGATTTGAAAGAGTATCTACAGTGTGAAGGAATAAAACAACAGCTTTCAGTGCCATACACACCGCAACAGAACGGGGTGGCGAAACGTTTTAATCGTACGTTAGTAGAAATGGCACGTTGTATGTTAGTACATGAAGTACTTGAAGAAAAGTTTTGGGCGGAAGCATGTTCATGTGCGTTATATATTAGGAATCGTACAACAACAAGAGCATTAGAGAATACAACACCATTTGAAGTTTGGTTTACCAGAAAACCAGTTGTGAAACATTTAAGAACATTCGGCTGTTTAGCCATAGCTCTTGACAAGACACAAAAACGCAAATTTAAAGCCAAAGGCAAGGAATATATTTTTGTAGGATATAGTACAGCGTCAAAAGGTTATAGACTGTATAATCCAGAAGATAATAAGGTAGTTACAACACGTGAAGTTAGATTCGAAGAAAACTTGTTAATGGGGAAGAAAAATGAGTTTCAAAACAATATTAAAATAGAGGAGCAAGTACAAGCACATACGCCTCAGGCCGACTACGAGGATCCTGAGGAAACGCTGGTTCTACACAGACTAGTAGTGAAGATGATGCAGTCCCAATATATGGTCCAGGGCGACCACGCAGCGTGCGAACAGGCGCACCAGGTAGACCGACAAAACAGAAAAATCGACTTAATGTGGTGCAGACAATAGAAGAGGGTGAAGTTCCAGACAACGTTAAGATGGCTCTATGTAGCCCTCAAGGGGGCGAATGGAAGAAGGCGATGCAGCTTGAGTACGACTCGCTGATTGCTGCTGATAGCACATGGTCATTAGTTGACCTACCTCCTGGAAAGAAAGCTATCGGATGTAAATGGGTATACAGCTTGAAACGGGAATTATTGCCAAAAAATTTAAAAGTCAATTTTTTCAACTAGTTAAAATATTTTCAACTTTTGGTGCAGAATTAATATGTAAAGAAAGGAATTCAAATTGTTAACGTTAATTTTTCCAATTAGATTAATTCAACGCATTTTCAACTTTTGGTCCAGAATTAATATGTTTGAAAAGGAATTCCATTTGTTGAAGGAAAATTAACGCATTTTCAACTTTTCATGCAGAATTAATAAGAATAGAAAGTTCAGCAAATTGTTGAACGAAATTCGTACCTAAGTACCATTTACAACTTTTGTTTCAGAATTAATATGTAAAGAAAGTTCTTCAATATGTTGATCAAAATTCGAACCTAAGTACCATTTTCAACTGTTGGTGCAAATTGTTGAAAAAATTCGGACCTTAGTGAATTCTTACCGAAGATATAACAGTTTGAATTTAAAACCAAAACTAAAAGCGGGCGCTTCTGAAATTTTGAAAAATAAACTTCAGTTGTCAATTTCTCCAATTAGTGAACATTAACGCATTTTTATCTTTTGGTGCAGAATTAATATGCATAGAAAGGAATTTAAATTGTTGATCGAAAATTAACGCATTTTCAACATTTGGTGCAGAATTAATATATATAGAAAAAATTCAAATTGTTAATTAAAATTCGGAGCTGAGTAAATTATTGCTGAAGATATGACAGTATAAATTTGAAACAAAAACATAAAGCGCTCATTTCACAAAAAAAAATCAAAACGTCAATTTATTAAATATGTAAAAAATAACGCATTTTAAGCTTTTGGTGCAAAATTAATATAAATTAATAATAATTAAATTCGGACCTGAGTAAATTGTTACGTTCATTTCTCAAAAAAAAGCTTAAAACGTCAATTTATCCAATTTGTGAAAATTAACGCATTTTCATCTTTTGATGCAGATTTTATATGTACAGAAAGGAATTCAAATTGTTGAACGAAATTCGGACCTAAGTAAATTATTGCCTAAGATATGGCAGTTTGAATTTAAAGCAAATACTAATGCGTTAATTTCTCAATTTTATTAAAAAAAAAAACTACCAACGACAACTTTTTCAATTGGTTACTATTCGTACTTTCAACTTTTCATGCAGAATTAATATGTATAGAAAAGACATCAAATTAATGAATGAAATTCGGATTTGAGTTAATTATTGCCGAAGACATGACAGTTTGAATTTTAAACAAAATTTAATTTCCAAAAAAAAAAACAACGTCATTGAATAAACAACACGTATTTTAACAAATAACCAAATCTGCAGTCTAAAATCCACTGAATTAACTTCAACAGGTTATGGGCCCAGAGATTAAGAAAGACCCATGGATTAAGAAAGACTAAGAGATTAAGTGATTTATTAATTGGAGTGTCCAATTTTAGTGTGTCAAAAATTTACGCGGAAAAAATGGCGAATAATTTGTACTCAATAGACAAGCTGGATGAAAAAAATTATGATATTTGGTGTGTCCAAATGCGTAGTGTGCTTGTTCATGCTGATGCATGGAGAATAGCAAGTGGTCTTGAAGTGAAGCCAGAAAGAGACAGCGGCAACTGGGAAAAGGCTGATCAGAAGGCATTAGCGACAATTATATTGTCAGTGAAATCAACACAGTTAAATTACATAAAACACTGCAATACATCTGCAGAGGCTTGGCAAAAACTAAAAGAAATTCATGAGCCAAGGGGACCAGCAAGAAAAGTGTCGTTGTATAAAAAGTTATTAAATTTAAAACTCATATACGGTGAGAACATTATTACGTATATAAACGAGTTTAAAAGTGTAGTTGATAAACTAACTCGTGTCGAACTCGTGGTAATAATATTATTATCAAGTCTACCAAAGTCTTACGAAAATTTCGTAATAGCAATGGAAATATGCGATGAACTGCCTAATTTCAACATAATGCGCAATAAACTTTTAGAAGAGGCAGAACGTAGAAATGAAACCAATGACGAAAACAGAGCACAGCGAGCATACATGATAAAACAAAAAGGGACTGACAAAAAGGAACAAAAACGAAACAGTAATAACGGTGTGCGGGAAGCGCGTTCACTTTGCAGCTGCATGTCGGCAAAGCAAATACAGTTATAATCAGCAAAGTGATAAACAGACGCCGAAACAAGAAAAGAAAACTCAAAACGAACATTCGAATATGTGTGTGTCACAGAGTAGTGCTCTCTTCGCGTCTGATAAAAATGTGCGTCGCGACGTATGGTGTGTCGATAGTGGCGCCACATCTCATATGTGTAACAATCGTACGGCTTTCATAGAGTATACAGAAACTCAACAAAGCGTGCTAGTGGTGGGCAATGAAACAATAAAAGCACTTGTAACCGGGATCGTGCGTGTTTAAACTAAATATTCGGTATTTAAATTAAAAGACGTTTTAGATGTACCGAACTTACAAACGAACTTTTTCTCAGTCAGCAAAGGTGCTGAGAACGGTCTTCAAAAAAACTTTAATAACAAAGGAGCCAGTATTAAAATAAAAGTGGATAACGAAATGGTGATTTTTGCTCATAAAAGAATCCACGGGATTAACTTCAACAGGTTATGGTCATGTGCGTTATATATTAGGAATCGTACAACAACAAGAGCATTAGAGAATACAACACCATTTGAAGTTTGGTTTAACAGAAAACCAGTTGTGAAACATTTAAGAACATTCAGCTCTTGACAAGACACAAAAACGCAAATTTAAAGCCAAAGGCAAGGAATATATTTTTGTAGGATATAGTACAGCGTCAAAGGGTTATAGATAGTTACAACACGTGATGTTAGATTCGAAGAAAACTTGTTAATGGGGAAGAAAAATGAGTTTCAAAACAATATTGAAATAGAGGAGCAAGTACAAGCACATACGCCTCAGGCCGACTACGAGGATCCTGAGGATGTCGAAAACGCTGGTTCTACACAGACTAGTAGTGAAGATAATGCAGTCCCAATATATGGTCCAGGGCGACCACGCATCGTGCGAACAGGTGCACCAGGTAGACCGACAAAACAGAAAGATCGACTTAATGTGATGCAGCCAATAGAAGAGGGTGAAGTTCCAGACAACGTTAAGATGGCTCTATGTAGCCCTCAAGGGGGCGAATGGAAGAAGGCGATGCAGCTTGAGTACGACTCACTGATTGCTAATAGCACATGGTCATTAGTTGACCTACCTCCTGGAAATAAAGTTATCGGATGTAAATGGGTATACAGCTTGAAACGGGACTCTGATGGCAACATAGATCGATTCAAGGCGAGGTTAGTTGCGAAGGGATGCAGCCAACAGTACGGCGTTAACTATCAAGAAACATACTCTCCAGTTGTACGTTACGCAACAATACGTATGGTATTCGCACTTGCAGCAGAATTCCAACTACACATGCATCAAATGGACGTATGCACAGCATATTTAAATGGTGAACTAAATGATGAAGTATATATGAAGCAACCTGAGGAATTTCGCAGTAGAAAATATCCAAACCAAGTTGCTAAACTTCAAAAGGCTATTTACGGTATGAAACAGTCTGGACGCGAATGGAACGCGAAACTGGATGACGCTTTAAGAAATTATGTATTTGTTCCATGTAGTAGCGAGCCATGTTTATATACATTGCATGAAGATACTGGCGATGTGTTTGTGTGTCAAACAAAGTATATCAATACATTACTGCATCAATACAACATGCAAAACTGTAGGTCAGTGGCAACACCGTTGGATGCAGGATATCAAATTCAATCTAAAGACGACTCTAAACTCGTGGATGCAACGAAATATCAGGCACTTATTGGCAGCCTGATGTACTTGGCAATATCAACACGGCCGGACATACTTCATTCAGTATGTAAGTTATCGCAGAAATATAAAAACCCGACGAGTGAGAATGATGCTGGCGCTAAACACATATTGCGATACTTATTTGGAACAAAGGATCTTAAATTGCACTACATGAAACCTGGCAAACAGATAGAGGGATTTACCGACGCAGATTGGGGCGGTAATATAATTGATCGCAGATCTTTCACAGGATTTATGTTTTTCCTGGATGGAACGGCTTTTTCACGGGAGTCGCACAAGCAACACACAGTGGCCTTAAGCAGTACAGAGGCGGAATATATGGCGTTGGCTTCAGCAGCAAAAGAAGCGGTGTATTTAAGACGACTAATAAAAGAAATTGGTTGTTTTAATACTGATCAACCATTGTATGTTAATGGCGATAATCTTAGCGCACAACAATTGGCTAAAAATCATATGTATCATGCACGAAGTAAACACATAGATATAAGATATCATTTTGTTAGAGAACTAGTAGAAAATAATGAAATTGTTATGAAATATGTCGATACAACAAATATGATAGCAGATATTTGCACTAAAAATCTAATTAAGCAAAAACACAAAAAATTGTTAGGCATGATAGGACTAAAAAGTATTGTGTGTCAATAACTTTAAAATGAAATTTCTATTAAAGAACATTTGTGTTGAGAAGAGGTGTTAAAATTAAGTTATGCTAAGCAACACTAATGTAACTACTAGTAAGTCTGGTAGCCCTTGGAACAATCGATGTAATATCGATGTATCGTGAGCGCACTCGATGAGGAGTAATAACGCCACGAACAGACGAGTTGAGAAGTGAACGTCTTTCAATAAAGGAATCCACGGGATTAACTTCAACATTTCGCACTACTGAAAATCGTTGATACTAACAACTGCCGAGATTTTCAAACTTTTCCGTAGAATTTTCGGATCCGTTCGGAACTCGGTTTAGACTAAAAATAAAAATATGGTCTCTAATGGCTAAATAATTCTCTAAATTTACCTTAGATCTATCATCTAAATTGGTTTGCCTTGTTATATGCAAATAATCTTCCTTTGCACGACCTAAGATGCCGACGGGCTATGACGCCAAAGGTACAGCTTTTGATAGTGGGTATTTGTTTACGACAGGGACAACCGACTGTTTTTGGTTGCCCCCTTCTGGCAGTTTTCCGATAAACGACGTACACACGTTGGGCACTGTGGCTTCTACACATTCGGAGCTTTACATCCATAGCAGAATACTCTTCGTTCGGCCAAACAGTCTTCCCAGAAATGTCCCATTCCCTCACAGTTCCAACACTTGACAATTGGACCTGCTTGACGTAGGGCGCCTACTTCAGCAACTGGGTCAGATTCCGAGCTAGATTCCTCATCGGATACTACTTCGAAGATGGCCTACAGATTCAACTTCTTCGAACAATAGTTTGTGAGGATGGACCCCGGTAGAAGATTGTTTATTAAAATCTCCAAGAGTTCTTCCTCACCGATCTTTACGGTGGCCCGATCCATTAAGGACGAGATCGCATCATAAAAAATGGTAAACAATTTTCCAGGCTTCTTACGGGAACGCATTCGTTCTTTGATCATAAAATGAGATCGATACTCTTTGAACTGTTGGCAAAGAGTGGCGCAAAAGTCTTTCCTTACCAGTCTCTGGCTTTACCAACAAACAAAACGTGTATATGCCTGCATAGGCCACGAAAGTCACTATCGAAAGTTTCATCCGTCAATGTTTAGACTCTATAGATGAATTCTTCAACACTCAAACTATCTACAGATCGATTAAAGTTTAAGTTCCACTTCTGTATGGTATCCGCTAGCCGACTGTGGTGCGCAGACGGATAGCAGGGAGAAGAAACGGCTCTAGGAATTTCTTCTGGCGGAACCGTGCTAGTCGGCGGGCTAACATGTAACCATGATAAAATTCTTGTCACCGTTTGTTCGATCCTGGATTGAACTACATTGTAATCCGTTGCTGGTTTATGGCGATTTGTGTTTAAATTTAATCTAAAACGGATCTAGCGGAATGCGGACATAGCCGTCCTATCCGATAGTATAGCAGCAATAAATGCTATAAATGGGATGAAAATAATTTCAAAAGTAGTCCATGAAGTACGATCTAAGCTTGACTTACTCAGGTTTACAATAGGCATTCCCTAAGATGTGTCCCGGGACATAGACAAGAAGCAGGGAACAAAGCTGCTAATGAGCAGGCTAGATTGGGTGCAGAGAGGCTCCAACAGGACCAGATCCGTTTTGTGGCATAGGATAGCAGACAACTCAGGAACGAAGAAAGACAAAGGAGACTACGGAGCTGAGAAGAGACACCAGGTCTCCGACAGACCAAATGATTTAAGCAAGTAATTCCATGGTTAGGAAAAGGCTTAGAATACTTGTCGGTCTACCAACAACAACAACCCAACAAAGATTCCGACATTCGTGCATAAAATGTGGTTAATGGAAGAGCTATATATATATAATTAAATATCTGATTACGGTATTTGATTTAAAAAATAAAATTCTTTATTTATCAAAACACGTCTGTTCAGTTTGGTGTACAAAATAACTCTAACTTATGCTACTCGTTTACTCGATAATGTAAGCTCGCATTTGCGTCTTATCTTATTATTGAATTTTATCATTGGCTTAGGATACCGTACGTTTGCTTATGCTAGAATATGCAGTAATTGCGTCTTATTATATTATTTGAATTTTATCATTGGCTTATGATTTGCATAGGGCGTTGTCGTAGTGAGTGTTGACATAAGAGATCTGCATGATCTAGATATGTCACTTCCCCATCCCTTAGAAAATTGGCTTGTCCTCAAGCGTTAAGTGTAGGGTACGTCTCGGCGTCGGCGTTTTTCACGGTTGCTTCGTCTTCATTTTCGATGGTTGGTGTCGTTACTGCATCAGTCTTATGTTTGATTATTATTTGTTTTAGTAAATTTTTGCATTTGAACAAAGAATAGCTTATCGTTACTATTGACAATATTGTTACTAATGTTAAGCTTATGATTAACAGGGTATTATTAGTTCTTGTATGTACTCTTATGAGTTCTTTAGTTATATTTGTTTACATTTATTTTCTTTTTTCTTTTTGAACTTGGTTTTGTAATGTATTATTTTCCTTCCTCTATTCGTTTCTTCAAAGTGTTTGTTATCTAACTGTTTTATTATGCCTGTTTTCCTGAATGGATTTGTTATTTTTAATTGATGAGTGGCATTTCTCTATACTTTGTATCTACTTCGTAAGTTTTTCTTGTTTCGTTTAACTTATTGATCTTTTTAATTTTATTCAACTGGGTATTGTATGCTGGTGATCCGGCATAAATAAAGATATCTGCTGGTGTTCTACCAGTAGTGCTATGTATTGTTTTATGATTATAAGTGTAAAGTATTATTTCGAATTTTGTTAATTTATTTTCTTCGTTTGTGTCTGAATTAATTATTCTTAGTTTTTCGTTGATTGTTTTATGAAATCGCTCTACGTCTGATATTCCATTCTTGCTTGTTGTGATTTGAATTTTAACATTTTCTGAATCCAACCAAATTTTTAATGCTGTACTCATGAATGCTGAGTCTTTTTCTGCTTTTATTTCTAATGGTTTTCCCATTTCGTTGAATAATTTTAACAATGCTCGTTTTGCTTCTAACCAATCTTTACCATGTATTTCAATTAATGTAGCGTATTTTGAATATACGTCTATGCATGATAAAAATTGTTTATTATTGATCTTATAAAAATCTATAACGTATGTTACTCTAGGGTTCAAGACCTCAGGTGTTATTTCATAATTAAGTTTTGTATCCCTGTGTTCCACTTTTGATATATTACAGATTACGCATTCGTTAATTATGTTTTGTATCAGTTTTTGGTAATCTGGGAAATAATATTTTTCTTTAAACATTACTATAGTCTTTTCTATTCCTGGGTGTAAATGGTTTGTATGGTCGTTTAATATGATTTGTTTTAATTCTGAATAAGTTTGGATATCTTTTAATTTATTTGTGGTCCTCATATTTTTTATCCACGGGATTAACTTCAACATTTCGCACTACTGAAAATCGTTGATACTAACAACTGCCGAGATTTTCTAACTTTTCCGTAGAATTTTCGGATCCGTTCGGAGCTCGGTTTAGACTAAAAATAAAAATATGGTCTCTAATGGCTAAATAATTCTCTAAATTTACCTTAGATCTATCATCTAAATTGGTTTGCCTTGTTATATGCAAATAATCTTCCTTTGCAGGTACAGCTTTTGATAGTGGGTATTTGTTTACGACAGGGACAACCGACTGTTTTTGGTTGCCCCCTTCTGGCAGTTTTCCGATAAACGACGTACACACGTTGGGCACTGTGGCTTCTACACATTCGGAGCTTTACATCCATAGCAGAATACTCTTCGTTCGGCCAAACAGTCTTCCCAGAAATGTCCCATTCCCTCACAGTTCCAACACTTGACATTTGGACCTGCTTGACGTAGGGCGCCTACTTCAGCAACTGGGTCAGATTCCGAGCTAGATTCCTCATCGGATACTACTTCGAAGATGGCCTACAGATTCAACTTCTTCGAACAATAGTTTGTGACGATGGACCCCGGTAGAAGATTGTTTATTAAAATCTCCAAGAGTTCTTCCTCACCGATCTTTACGGTGGCCCGATCCATTAAGGACGAGATCGCATCATAAAAAATGGTAAACAATTTTTCAGGCTTCTTACGGGAACGCATTCGTTCTTTGATCATAAAATCAGATCGATACTCTTTGAACTGTTGGCGCAAAAGTCTTCCCTTAATATGGAAGTCACTTCCTTACGATAGCGCCAGTACCAGTCTCTGGCTTTACCAACAAACAAAACGTGTATATGCCTGCATAGGCCACGAAAGTCACTATCGAAAGTTTCATCCGTCAATGTTTAGACTCTATAGATGAATTCTTCAACACTCAAACTATCTACAGATCGATTAAAGTTTAAGTTCCACTTCTGTATGGTATCCGCTAGCCGACTGTGGTGCGCAGACGGATAGCAGGGAGAAGAAACGGCTCTAGGAATTTCTTCTGGCGGAACCGTGCTAGTCGGCGGGCTAACATGTAACCATGATAAAATTCTTGTCACCGTTTGTTCGATCCTGGATTGAACTACATTATAATCCGTTGCTGGTTTATGACGATTTGTGTTTAAATTTAATCTAAAACGGATCTAGCGGAATGCGGACATAGCCGTCCTATCCGATAGTATAGCAGCAATAAATGCTATAAATGGGATGAAAATAATTTCAAAAGTAGTCCATGAAGTACGATCTAAGCTTGACTTACTCAGGTTTACAATAGGCATTCCCTAAGATGTGTCCCGGGACATAGACAAGAAGCAGGGAACAAAGCTGCTAATGAGCAGGCTAGATTGGGTGCAGAGAGGCTCCAACAGGACCAGATCCGTTTTGTGGCATAGGATAGCAGACAACTCAGGAACGAAGAAAGACAAAGGAGACTACGGAGCTGAGAAGAGACACCAGGTCTCCGACAGACCAAATGATTTAAGCAAGTAATTCCATGGTTAGGAAAAGGCTTAGAATACTTGTCGGTCTACCAACAACAACAACCCAACAAAGATTCCGACATTCGTGCATAAAATGTGGTTAATGGAAGAGCTATATATATATAATTAAATATCTGATTACGGTATTTGATTTAAAAAATAAAATTCTTTATTTATCAAAACACGTCTGTTCAGTTTGGTGTACAAAATAACTCTAACTTATGCTACTCGTTTACTCGATAATGTAAGCCCGTACGTTTGCTTATGCTAGAATATGCAGTTGGGTTTGATAAATGATCGCTCGCAATTGCGTCTTATTTTATTCTTGGAATTTCATCATTGGCTTAGGATACCGTACGTTTGCTTATGCTAGAATATGCAGTAATTGTGTCTTATTATATTATTTGAATTTTATCATTGGCTTATGATTTGCATAGGGCGTTGTCGCAGTGAGTGTTGACATAAGAGATCTGCATGATCTAGATATGTCACTTCCCCATCCCTTAGAAAATTGGCTTGTCCTCAAGCGTTAAGTGTAGGGTACGTCTCGGCGTCGGCGTTTTTCACGGTTGCTTCGTCTTCATTTTCGATGGTTGGTGTCGTTACTGCATCAGTCTTATGTTTGATTATTATTTGTTTTAGTAAATTTTTGCATTTGAACAAAGAATAGCTTATCGTTACTATTGACAATATTGTTACTAATGTTAAGCTTATGATTAACAGGGTATTATTAGTTCTTGTATGTACTCTTATGAGTTCTTTAGTTATATTTGTTTACATTTATTTTCTTTTTTCTTTTTGAACTTGGTTTTGTAATGTATTATTTTCCTTCCTCTATTCGTTTCTTCAAAGTGTTTGTTATCTAACTGTTTTATTATGCCTGTTTTCCTGAATGGATTTGTTATTTTTAATTGATGAGTGGCATTTCTCTATACTTTGTATCTACTTCGTAAGTTTCTCTTGTTTCGTTTAACTTATTGATCTTTTTAATTTTATTCAACTGGGTATTGTATGCTGGTGATCCGGCATAAATAAAGATATCTGCTGGTGTTCTACCAGTAGTGCTATGTATTGTTTTATGATTATAAGTGTAAAGTATTATTTCGAATTTTGTTAATTTATTTTCTTCGTTTGTGTCTGAATTAATTATTCTTAGTTTTTCGTTGATTGTTTTATGAAATCGCTCTACGTCTGATATTCCATTCTTGCTTGTTGTGATTTGAATTTTAACATTTTCTGAATCCAACCAAATTTTTAATGCTGTACTCATGAATGCTGAGTCTTTGTCTGCTTTTATTTCTAATGGTTTTCCCATTTCGTTGAATAATTTTAATAATGCTCGTTTTGCTTCTAACCAATCTTTACCATGTATTTCAATTAATGTAGCGTATTTTGAATATACGTCTATGCATGATAAAAATTGTTTATTATTGATCTTATAAAAATCTATAACGTATGTTACTCTAGGGTTCAAGACCTCAGGTGTTATTTCATAATTAAGTTTTGTATCCATGTGTTCCACTTTTGATATATTACAGATTACGCATTCGTTAATTATGTTTTGTATCAGTTTTTGGTAATCTGGAAAAAATATTTTTCTTTAAACATTACTATAGTCGTTTCTATTCCTGGGTGTAAATGGTTTGTATGGTCGTTTAATATGATTTGTTTTAATTCTGAATAAGTTTGGATATCTTTTAATTTATTTGTGGTCCTCATATTTTTTATCCACGGGATTAACTTCAACATTTCGCACTACTGAAAATCGTTGATACTAACAACTGCCGAGATTTTCTAACTTTTCCGTAGAATTTTCGGATCCGTTCGGAACTCGGTTTAGATTAAAAATAAAAATATGGTCTCTAATGGCTAAATAATTCTCTAAATTTACCTTAGATCTATCATCTAAATTGGTTTGCCTTGTTATATGCAAATAATCTTTCTTTGCAGGTACAGCTTTTGATAGTGGGTATTTGTTTACGACAGGGACAACCGACTGTTTTTGGTTGCCCCCTTCTGGCAGTTTTCCGATAAACGACGTACACACGTTGGGCACTGTGGCTTCTACACATTCGGAGCTTTACATCCATAGCAGAATACTCTTCGTTCGGCCAAACAGTCTTCCCAGAAATGTCCCATTCCCTCACAGTTCCAACACTTGACATTTGGACCTGCTTGACGTAGGGCGCCTACTTCAGCAACTGGGTCAGATTCCGAGCTAGATTCCTCATCGGATACTACTTCGAAGATGGCCTACAGATTCAACTTCTTCGAACAATAGTTTGTGACGATGGACCCCGGTAGAAGATTGTTTATTAAAATCTCCAAGAGTTCTTCCTCACCGAACTTTACGGTGGCCCGATCCATTAAGGACGAGATCGCATCATAAAAAATGGTAAACAATTTTCCAGGCTTCTTACGGGAACGCATTCGTTCTTTGATCATAAAATCAGATCGATACTCTTTGAACTGTTGGCGCAAAAGTCTTCCCTTAATATGGAAGTCACTTCCTTACGATAGCGCCAGTACCAGTCTCTGGCTTTACCAACAAACAAAACGTGTATATGCCTGCATAGGCCACGAAAGTCACTATCGAAAGTTTCATCCGTCAATGTTTAGACTCTATAGATGAATTCTTCAACACTCAAACTATCTACAGATCGATTAAAGTTTAAGTTCCACTTCTGTATGGTATCCGCTAGCCGACTGTGGTGCGCAGACGGATAGCAGGGAGAAGAAACGGCTCTAGGAATTTCTTCTGGCGGAACCGTGCTAGTCGGCGGGCTAACATGTAACCATGATAAAATTCTTGTCACCGTTTGTTCGATCCTGGATTGAACTACATTATAATCCGTTGCTGGTTTATGACGATTTGTGTTTAAATTTAATCTAAAACGGATCTAGCGGAATGCGGACATAGCCGTCCTATCCGATAGTATAGCAGCAATAAATGCTATAAATGGGATGAAAATAATTTCAAAAGTAGTCCATGAAGTACGATCTAAGCTTGACTTACTCAGGTTTACAATAGGCATTCCCTAAGATGTGTCCCGGGACATAGACAAGAAGCAGGGAACAAAGCTGCTAATGAGCAGGCTAGATTGGGTGCAGAGAGGCTCCAACAGGACCAGATCCGTTTTGTGGCATAGGATAGCAGACAACTCAGGAACGAAGAAAGACAAAGGAGACTACGGAGCTGAGAAGAGACACCAGGTCTCCGACAGACCAAATGATTTAAGCAAGTAATTCCATGGTTAGGAAAAGGCTTAGAATACTTGTCGGTCTACCAACAACAACAACCCAACAAAGATTCCGACATTCGTGCATAAAATGTGGTTAATGGAAGAGCTATATATATATAATTAAATATCTGATTACGGTATTTGATTTAAAAAATAAAATTCTTTATTTATCAAAACACGTCTGTTCAGTTTGGTGTACAAAATAACTCTAACTTATGCTACTCGTTTACTCGATAATGTAAGCTCGCATTTGCGTCTTATCTTATTATTATTATATATTATTATTATTATCATTGGCTTAGGATACCGTACGTTTGCTTATGCTGGAATATGCAGTTGGGTTTGATAAATGATCGCTCGCAATTGCGTCTTATCTTATTCTTGGAATTTCATCATTGGCTTAGGATACCGTACGTTTGCTTATGCTAGAATATGCAGTAATTGCGTCTTATTATATTATTTGAATTTTATCATTGGCTTATGATTTGCATAGGGCGTTGTCGCAGTGAGTGTTGACATAAGAGATCTGCATGATCTAGATATGTCACTTCCCCATCCCTTAGAAAATTGGCTTGTCCTCAAGCGTTAAGTGTAGGGTACGTCTCGGCGTCGGCGTTTTTCACGGTTGCTTCGTCTTCATTTTCGATGGTTGGTGTCGTTACTGCATCAGTCTTATGTTTGATTATTATTTGTTTTAGTAAATTTTTGCATTTGAACAAAGAATAGCTTATAATTACTATTGACAATATTGTTACTAATGTTAAGCTTATGATTAACAGGGTATTATTAGTTCTTGTATGTACTCTTATGAGTTCTTTAGTCATATTTGTTTACATTTATTTTCTTTTTTCTTTTTGAACTTGGTTTTGTAATGTATTATTTTCCTTCCTCTATTCGTTTCTTCAAAGTGTTTGTTATCTAACTGTTTTATTATGCCTGTTTTCCTGAATGGATTTGTTATTTTTGATTTGATGAGTGGCATTTCTCTATACTTTGTATCTACTTCGTAAGTTTTTCTTGTTTCGTTTAACTTATTGATCTTTTAATTTTATTCAACTGGGTATTGTATGCTGGTGATCCGGCATAAATAAAGATATCTGCTGGTGTTCTACCAGTAGTGCTATGTATTATTTTATGATTATAAGTGTAAAGTATTATTTCGAATTTTGTTAATTTATTTTCTTCGTTTGTGTCTGAATTAATTATTCTTTGTTTTTCGTTGATTGTTTTATGAAATCGCTCTACGTCTGATATTCCATTCTTGCTTGTTGTGATTTGAATTTTAACATTTTCTGAATCCAACCAAATTTTTAATGCTGTACTCATGAATGCTGAGTCTTTGTCTGCTTTTATTTCTAATGGTTTTCCCATTTCGTTGAATAATTTTAATAATGCTCGTTTTGCTTCTAACCAATCTTTACCATGTATTTCAATTAATGTAGCGTATTTTGAATATACGTCTATGCATGAAAAAAATTGTTTATTATTGATCTTATAAAAATCTATAACGTATGTTACTCTAGGGTTCAAGACCTCAGGTGTTATTTCATAATTAAGTTTTGTATCCCTGTGTTCCACTTTTGATATATTACAGATTACGCATTCGTTAATTATGTTTTGTATCAGTTTTTGGTAATCTGGGAAATAATATTTTTCTTTAAACATTACTATAGTCTTTTCTATTCCTGGGTGTAAAAGGTTTGTATGGTCGTTTAATATGATTTGTTTTAATTCTGAATAAGTTTGGATATCTTTTAATTTATTTGTGGTCCTCATAGTTTTTATCGGGCCATCTCTTTGTTTTATTTCTAAGTAAGCTTTTTGGAATTTTCCATAGTCACCTTCATGTGGGAAGTATATAACGGTGGGTTTTGCACAAAGATATTCTTTTATGATCTCTTTTGCTTTTTCCGTTGAAATTTCTGTGTAATTTATTATAATTTTAGTTTTGTGAAAATAGTTAATTTTCTTCACTTCTTCAGTATTTCCTTTTATAAATTCTATTTGGTGACTATAATAATTTAATGGTCTTTCTGTGATTTGGATACAATTTTGGTTATCTTCTGTTGCGCTATGTATTGTTGCTGCTATGCTATCTTGAGCATTCACCATGAGATTTTCGTCTTTGGTATTTTCTTCGGTTTTAATTCTTGAAAGGGCATCCGCTACATAGTTTTCTTTGCCTGGTACGTATTTGATTTCATAGTCGAATTCGTTTAATCTTATCTTCCATCTTTGTAGTTCATGTTTGGTTCCTTTATGTTATTTAGCCATATAAGTGGTTTGTGGTCGCTGAGTATTTCAAAATTTCTTCCGAATAAGTATGATCTAAAATTTTTTGTTGCCCATATTATTGCCAAAAGTTCTTTTTCTATTGCTGAATATTTTATCTTGTGTTCTTTTAAAGTTCTACTTGCGTAACATATTGGTTTATGGTCTTGTGATAAAACTGCACCTAACGCATAATTACTAGCGTCTGTGGTGAGTGAGAATTTTTTCTTAAAATCCGGGTATACTAATATTGGGTCTGATGTTATGAGTAGCTTTAATTCATCAAAGGCTTCAATGTATATTTGTTCTTTTTCGTTGATTTTAGCTCCTTTCTTGAGCTTTATAGTCATTGGCTTCACGACTTTTGCGAAGTTTGGTATGAATTTCCTGTAAAATCCACATAGTCCTAGGAATCTTTTTATTTCTTTTGGCGTCTTAGGGATTGGAAATTCTTTAACAGCTTTTATTTTAATTGGATTAGGTTTTATACCTTCCGTTGTTATTATGTGTCCTAGAAATTCGGTTTCTTTTTTCATGAACTCGCATTTAACTAATTGTAGTTTTTGAGCTTTCTAAAAACTTTAGTTAATGCTACTATTATACACTATTATATCATCCATGTATATTAGGCAATTTTTGTAGATTAAATCTCCTAAAAGATTGTTCATGCAACGTTGAAAGGTTGCTGGTGCGTTTTTTAATCCAAATGGCATTCGTGTATATTCGAAATGTCCTTCTTTGGTTGAGAATGCTGTCTTTGCTATTGATTTTTCATCCATCTGAATTTGATGAAATCCTTTGGCTAAATCAATTGTTGTGAAATATTGACATTTTCCTAACTTGTCTAATATTTCATCCATTACGGGTATGGGAAATTTATCGCTGATTGTTTTTTCGTTAAGACTGCGATAGTCCACGACTATTCTGTATTTTTTTTCTCCTGACGCATCTTCTTCTTGGGTACTACCCAAATTGGAGAACAATATGGTGAATTTGATGGTCGTATACTGCCTTGACGCATCATTTCTTTCATTTGTCTGTTAACTTCCTCATCATAAAAATGAGGATATCTATAAGGTTTCCTATAACAAGGATCCTCATCTTTTGTATTGATAGCATGTTTTACAGTATTTGCGAAAGTCAAATTGTCACTCTCTTTATACTGAATGTCGCTAAATTCAAACAAAACTTTTGTTAACTTTGACCTTTCCTCCTTATTTAGATGTTCTAATCTAAACTGATTGTCTTCAATTAATTCATTTTCTAGTGCGTATGCTGTATGTATGTCTCTTGTTAGTGGTGGGACTTTGTATTCTTCTTCCTTGGTTTCGTTATTGTATTTAAATAAAAATTGAAAATCATTAAGTCTCACAAATTCGTCTTCGTAGTTGATCTCGGTTTTACAATCCTTAAGGAACGTTCGGCCTAACAGGATGTCAAAATTTTTGGAAAAATTATGAATGTAAAACTTTTGATCTGTCGGGCAAAGTTAGCTAGGAGCTAATGATATGCTTGTATTTAATTTTATTTCTCCATTTATTGTTTGGCAAGTAGTATTTTCTTTTGAAGTTTTATAATTAAAGAAATTTTTATTCATTAAATTTACTGATGAACCTGTATCTATTAAGCATCGCAAATTTTGATTATTCATAACTATTCTTATGAATGGGATTCTGTGTTTATTTCCGAGGCTGGTAGATGAAAATTTTCATTCCATTCCATTTTCGATTGTCCACTGTCACTCGGTCTTTGTCTTTTCGTTGGTTGGCTAGGTGGTCTATTATTATTACTTGATTGATAATTGATAGGGTTTTGCATCCTGCCTTCATTTAATTCATTTTGATATTCATTGTACAATTGTCTATCAACTGTTGGTTCATTTTGAATATTTTGCTTTCTATAATTTGTGTTATAATTTTGTTGGTTCCTATAATTCTGATTATAATTTTGGTTGTAATTTTGTTGTGTTTTTGGGTAATATTGATTATTACCTTTATTGTAATATGTATTGTTTGTAGGTTTTGGTTTTTCTGATACTCGGTCTTCATATAGACCCAGTTCTTGAGCTACTGCTTTTAATTTTTCTGTTGTTGATATATCGTATCTCGCTAACTGCATGTATAGTCTGTCTGGTAATTTTTTATGTATTACGTCTCTTACGGTATTATTTAATGCCTTGGTGTACAGTGTTTTATTGTCGTCATTGTTCTCTATAACTAACTTATTCAATATTACAAAGGATTTCTGCTCGAGTTCTTCGAGAAACTTACGGATACTTCCTCCGAAATATATGTTGTAGACTCTCCTTAATAGTTCTTCACATGATGTTTGTGTTTTGTAGGTGGAAATTAATATGCTCCGTAGTGTTGCCCAGTCTCCTGGTAAGTGTCTTAGTGATGTTTTCATTGCGTCGCCATGTAGTTGCATCTGGATTGCGCTGTACAGTATAAGTTTTTCGCGTGCATCATTGGTTGGGTAGAGTTCCATGTGAGATCAATCCGTCCGATGAATCCTCCCAGTTCGTCCGTTTCTCCCCCGAAGGTGGGTCCTTGGCGGATTTGCCCGAGTGCCTGGTTTATTGAGTCCGACATCGTTTTGGTTGTTGATTTTTTTTTATTTGTGTGTTGTTTTGTTTTTTATAAATATGTTTCTTTCACTTTTGCTTAGTTTCTTTGTAGTTTGTTTTTTATAAATATGTTTCTTTCACTTTTGCTTAGTTTCTTTGCAGTTTGTTTTTTATAAATATGTTTCTTTCACTTTTGCTTAGTTTCTTTGTAGTTTGTTTTTTGTAAATATGTTTCTTTCACTTTTGCTTCGCGTATTTATGTTTACTTTTTTTTTTTAAAAAAAATTTTTAAGGATCACGTGGTCCTTATGCGGATAATAGTTGAACAGTTTCGTGGAACATTAGTACGTTGTCCTGAAAGGTATACGACGTTTCACGATATTTCACTATTATCCTACCGGCTGCGCCAATTAAATATCTGATTACGGTATTTTTCTATTTAATTTTATTCAACTGGGTATTGTATGCTGGTGATCTACCAGTAGTGCTATGTACTGTTTTATGATTATAAGTGTAAAGTATTATTTCGAATTTTGTTAATTTATTTTCTTCATTTGTGTCTGAATTAATTATTCTTAGTTTTTCGTTGATTGTTTTATGAAATCGCTCTACGTCTGATATTCCATTCTTGCTTGTTGTGATTTGAATTTTAACATTTTCTGAATCCAACCAAATTTTTAATGCTGTACTCATGAATGCTGAGTCTTTGTCTGCTTTTATTTCTAATGGTTTTCCCATTTCGTTGAATATTTTTAATAATGCTCGTTTTGCTTCTAACCAATCTTTACCATGTATTTCAATTAATGTAGCGTATTTTGAATATACGTCTATGCATGATAAAAATTGTTTATTATTGATCATATAAAAATCTATAACGTATGTTACTCTAGGGTTGAAGACCTCAGGTGTTATTTCATAATTAAATTTTGTATCCCTGTGTTCCACTTTTGATATATTACAGATTACGCATTCGTTAATTATGTTTTGTATCAGTTTTTGGTAATCTGGGAAATAATATTTTTCTTTAAACATTACTATAGTCTTTTCTATTCCTGGGTGTAAAAGGTTTGTATGGTCGTTTAATATGATTTGTTTTAATTCTGAATAAGTTTGGATATCTTTTAATTTATTTGTGGTCCTCATAGTTTTTATCGGGCCATCTCTTTGTATTATTTCTAAGTAAGCTTTTTGGAATTTTCCATAGTCACCTTCATGTGGGAAGTATATAACGGTGGGTTTTGCACAAAGATATTCTTTTATGATCTCTTTTGCTTTTTCCGTTGTCATTTCTGTGTAATTTATTATAATTTTAGTTTTGTGAAAATAGTTAATTTTCTTCACTTCTTCAGTATTTCCTTTTATAAATTCTATTTGGTGACTATAATAATTTAATGGTCTTTCTGTGATTTGGATACAATTTTGGTTATCTTCTGTTGCGCTATGTATTGTTGCTGCTATGCTATCTTGAGCATTCACCATGAGATTTTCTTCTTTGGTATTTTCTTCGGTTTTAATTCTTGAAAGGGCATCCGCTACATAGTTTTCTTTGCCTGGTATGTATTTGATTTCATAGTCGAATTCGTTTAATCTTATCTTCCATCTTTGTAGTTTCATGTTTGGTTCCTTTATGTTATTTAGCCATATAAGTGGTTTGTGGTCGCTGAGTATTTCAAAATTTCTTCCGAATAAGTATGATCTAAAATTTTTTGTTGCCCATATTATTGCCAAAAGTTCTTTTTCTATTGCTGAATATTTTATCTTGTGTTCTTTTAAAGTTCTACTTGCGTAACATATTGTTTTTTGGTCTTGTGATAAAACTGCACCTAACGCATAATTACTAGCGTCTGTGGTGAGTGAGAATTTTTTCTTAAAATCCGGGTATACTAATATTGGGCCTGATGTTATGAGTAGCTTTAATTCATCAAAGGCTTCAATGTATATTTGTTCTATTTCGTTGATTTTAGCTCCTTTCTTGAGCTTTATAGTCATTGGCTTCACGACTTTTGCGAAGTTTGGTATGAATTTCCTGTAAAATCCACATAGTCCTAGGAATCTTTTTATTTCTTTTGGCGTCTTAGGGATTGGATATTCTTTAACAGCTTTTATTTTAATTGGATTAGGTTTTATACCTTCCGTTGTTATTATGTGTCCTAGAAATTCGGTTTCTTTTTTCATGAACTCGCATTTAACTAATTGTAGTTTTAGATTTGCTCCTCTGAGCTTTCTAAAAACTTTAGTTAATGCTAATATGTGTTCTTCCAATGAAGTGGAATACACTATTATATCATCCATGTATATTAGGCAATTTTTGTAGATTAAATCTCCTAAAAGATTGTTCATGCAACGTTGAAAGGTTGCTGGTGCGTTTTTTAATCCAAATGGCATTCGTATATATTCGAAATGTCCTTCTTTGGTTGAGAATGCTGTCTTTGCTATTGATTTTTCATCCATCTGAATTTGATGAAATCCTTTGCCTAAATCAATTGTTGTGAAATATTGACATTTTCCTAACTTGTCTAATATTTCATCCATTACGGGTATGGGAAATTTATCGCTGATTGTTTTTTCGTTAAGACTGCGATAGTCCACGACTATTCTGTATTTTTTTTCTCCTGACGCATCTTCTTTATTGGGTACTACCCAAATTGGAGAACAATATGGTGAATTTGATGGTCGTATACTGCCTTGACGCATCATTTCTTTCATTTGTCTGTTAACTTCCTCATCATAAAAATGAGGATATCTATAAGGTTTCCTATAACAAGGATCCTCATCTTTTGTATTGATAGCATGTTTTACAGTATTTGCGAAAGTCAAATTGCCACTCTCTTTATACTGAATGTCACTAAATTCAAACAAAACTTTTGTTAACTTTGACCTTTCCTCCTTATTTAGATGTTCTAATCTAAACTGATTGTCTTCAATTAATTCATTTTCTAGTGCGTATGCTGTATGTATGTCTCTTGTTAGTGGTGGGACTTTGTATTCTTCTTCCTTGGTTTCGTTATTGTATTTAAATAAAAATTTAAAATCATTAAGTCTCACAAATTCGGCTTCGTAGTTGATCTCGGTTTTACAATCCTTAAGGAACGTTCGGCCTAACAGGATGTCAAAATTTTTGGAAAAATTATGAATGTAAAACTTTTGATCTGTCGGGCAAAGTTAGCTAGGAGCTAATGATATGCTTGTATTTAATTTTATTTCTCCATTTATTGTTTGGCAAGTAGTATTTTCTTTTGAAGTTTTATAATTAGAGAAATTTTTATTCATTAAATTTACTGATGAACCTGTATCTATTAAGCATCGCAAATTTTGATTATTCATAACTATTCTTATGAATGGGATTCTGTGTTTATTTCCGAGGCTGGTAGATGAAAATTTTCATTCCATTCCATTTTCGATTGTCCACTGTCACTCGGTCTTTGTCTTTTCGTTGGTTGGCTAGGTGGTCTATTATTATTACTTGATTGATAATTGATAGGGTTTTGCATCCTGCCTTCATTTAATTCATTTTGATATTCATTGTACAATTGTCTATCAACTGTTGGTTCATTTTGAATATTTTGCTTTCTATAATTTGTGTTATAATTTTGTTGGTTCCTATAATTCTGATTATAATTTTGGTTGTAATTTTGTTGTGTTTTTGGGTAATATTGAGTATTACCTTTATTGTAATATGTATTGTTTGTAGGTTTTGGTTTTTCTGATACTCGGTCTTCATATAGACCCAGTTCCTGAGCTACTGCTTTTAATTTTTCTGTTGTTGATATATCGTATCTCGCTAACTGCATGTATAGTCTGTCTGGTAATTTTTTATGTATTACGTCTCTTACGGTATTATTTAATGCCTTGGTGTAAAGTGTTTTATTGTCGTCATTGTTCTCTATTGTTAACTTATTCAATATTACAAAGGATTTCTGCTCGAGTTCTTCGAGAAACTTACGGATACTTCCTCCGAAATATGTGTTGTAGACTCTCCTTAATAGTTCTTCACATGATGTTTGTGTTTTGTAGGTGGAAATTAATATGCTCCGTAGTGTTGCCCAGTCTCCTGGTAAGTGTCTTAGTGATGTTTTCATTGCGTCGCCATGTAGTTGCATCTGGATTGCGCTGTATAGTATAAGTTTTTCGCGTGCATCATTGGTTGGGTAGAGTTCCATGATGAGATCAATCCGTCCGATGAATCCTCCCAGTTCGTCCGTTGTAGTTTGTTTTTTGTAAATATGTTTCTTTCACTTTTGCTTCGCGTATTTATGTTTACTTTTTTTTTAAAAAAAAAATTTACAAGGATCACGGGGTCCTTATGCGGATAATAGTTGAACAGTTTCGTTGAACACTAGTACGTTGTCCTGAAAGGTATACGACGTTTCACGATATTTCTCTATTATCCTACCGGCTGCGCCAATCAAATATCTGATTACGGTATTTGATTTAAAAAATAAAATTCTTTATTTATCAAAACACGTCTGTTCAGTTTGGTGTACAAAATAACTCATACTTATGCTACTCGTTTACTCGATAATGTAAGCTCGCATTTGCGTCTTATCTTATTATTGAATTTTATCATTGGCTTAGGATACCGTACGTTTGCTTATGCTAGAATATGCAGTTGGGTTTGATAAATGATCGCTCGCAATTGCGTCTTATCTTATTCTTGGAATTTCATCATTGGCTTATCAAAGCATTTTTGTTTTACCGTATGTTTGCTTATGCTAGACTATGCAGTTGGGTTTGATAAATGATCGCTCGCAATTGCGTCTTATCTTATTCTTGGAATTTCATCATTGGCTTAGGATACCGTACGTTTGCTTATGCTAGAATATGCAGTAATTGCGTCTTATTATATTATTTGAATTTTATCATTGGCTTATGATTTGCATAGGGCGTTGTCGCAGTGAGTGTGGACATAAGAGATCTGCATGATCTAGATATATCACTATATATACAACAAAAATGTATTTAATTTCATAAAATTTATGTGTTGTGTGTATTTTAAGTATCCAAATACTTTAATTTATTTAAAAAATATAGTTATTGAAATTTTTTTAAAACGTTGATTTACTTTCGTAACTTAAGCTCTTAAATTGGGGATATAAAGGCATTTATTGTGTTTAATGCCGGGTCGTAATCTAAAATTTTTTTACGGTGTTACAAACGTGCAAAATGTAGTGATTCTTATATTATAATTATTAAGAACGTATTATTCAAAATTTTTTCGGTGTCTTAGATGAGCTCCCTGTAACATTCTCTTAAAAATTGATGATATTGTGGAAGATAAGCTCGTCATATTTTTCTACGGTCTAAGGAAGAAGTTTCTGAGGGTGGTTGGTATGCGGATGAAATTATATATGCCGATCTATGAAAGGATAATCGGCAGCCTTCCTTTCACGTTTGGTGTCCCTATCCTTAAATTTACTATTTACACTTTCACTATCTACTTTCACATATTGGCTATGTCCAATATGGGCGCAGCAGTGGGCATGGCATTTAAACATTATTTTCGTTTTAGTTAAGCTCAGAGCCACTCTTCTTAACTTTCATGTATTTTTTTTTCCTCTCAGAACCATGTAGGTGTTTTTGTCTTCATTGATTTCTACGGCAACCTTCACATTGCTCCACATTCACCTGCTTTATGGCATCCAGTTTAGATTTATTTTTAGACTAACACTTATTATATGCGATTTTTTTTCCAAGCACTTTTATCTAATTTACCATAATTTTCCGCTGTCAAAAAATTGATAGCAAATTCTTCTTGTCGTATGTATTTCACAGACTTACAATCTCTTATATTTATCTGATTACGGATAAGCCAAGGCCTTCATTGTGGTGATGCATGCTTGCAACATTTTAAAGTGGTGACACTGACTCAACTTCATCGTGATCTATATCTTCATTAGTTTGTATTGTAGTCCTCGCTTTTTACCATTTAAAAGTGAATCTATAACTGACAATATTGCACTGAGTTCTGAAACGGTCAGAGCTAGAATCTCCTCCTGTTTTAGTTAAAACCTGGTCAAACTTAAGCAACATTTTATAGCAATCACAGATTCTGCCTATATCTTCACATTAACCCTTTAAGGTTTCGGTTGTGGACTAAGTCGATCGTTTTACTTGCGATTATTTCGAAAACAAGTTTCAGGTTTGGAAGCCTTACTAATTTATTGGTAATTAACGAAGATTTCTGGTAATCTGTCCTTTAATGTAGTATTAATAATAAAATACTAGATTTGTCTATTTGGCTTCCAAAACAAGTTTTTTTTTTTAACTAAACTTAAACTTATAGAAGTTTATAATACTTATTATTTTGTCTAATGTTTCATTTTTTTCAAATGTCTTAATCTACTACTTATGCAATAAAAATGTTCGTAGCATACGAATTATTTGTTCTCTTTTTATTGCATTCTCCAAGGATGCATTAAATGGTTCTACGTTGAACACAACCTCAAAAGATTTAAGTGGGTACAGTGTATATTTCTTGTATATTTAATAAAAAATCGCATTCCGAAAAATGTGGGGACAACATTTCTAAAGCAAATGTGTATGTATATGTAATTTAATTATGTCTCCTTTCTTGTTTTTCTCTTTGTTTTTCTTCTTTGTTTTCTCTTTTGGTTTTTTTCTCATTGCATAACTACCGACAACTAACACTTTGAATAATAAATATACATATATTTTTTGTTCTTCTGTTGAACAAAAAAAATATTCACAACAAAAAAAAATAAGTAAATTTACTTTAGAAACTTCATTAAACAATTTTTTTCTCATACATTTTGATGGGGTACGAACATCAAAAGTTGTTAATTTTTGTAATATTTTCAAATTTTTTCTTTTTTTTTTTCAACAACACTTTACCACACTTGTCACCTTTTCGTAACGATTTGCTTAAAAAATTGTATATTTCAAAATAAAAAAAAATTAAAATGATTACTAATATATGTATGTAAGCATAAAAATTCGTTTAGGATAACGAAGAGACTTCTGCACTGCGCCGGTACACGTTGGTGATGAGGCGGCGATGATGGTGCTCCATTGGACACGTTCGGATCCTCTCAAAAATGCGGTCTTGGTTTGGTTTTTTTCTTTTTGTTTTTTTTTTCGGGGGTGGTTATAGTTTAAATTTGGATATTTTTAAATTATTGTTATATATTATTGTTATGTTTTTTTCGGTTTTTTCCTCAAAATGTTTGATCTTTGGCATCTTTTACGCCGTCTTTTCAACCATCAACGATGGGGTTTGTTGCGGAATTATTTTTTTTTCTTTCTTTGTAATTTTTTCGATTCAAATTGTTTAACCTTTATTTATTTTTTTTACATTGGTTAACTCTGGTTATATAAAAACGTCTGCGATGGATTTATGGCTTGTTTTTAGCCGCAATGGGGCTTATAGGTTATTTTAAAATTTGTCAATTTTGAAGCACGTGTATCGTCAAATTTTTAATTTCGACGATCTGCACTTTTACTTCGTCGTGCATCATGACCCGAGCGAATAGAAAAAACACCTTCTCATAGCTGACCTGGGCTTATATACATCCGTGGGGTAAGCTCTTGCCTTCAAAACTTTCACCATGAGCAGAGCTTGCTTCCCATAACGTTTTGATAGCTACCTAACGCATGCAACGATTTTTTCCTTCCCAAAAGTCTGCGCTGTAAAGACAATCAAAGCTTCAGAGCACCGACCATTACACCACCTGATAATCTTACACCAGTAGACGTAATGATTAGCGGGAATCAGGCTTTAATATTTTTAGCATGAAAGCTGTCATGTCCTTGTAAATCTTTTAATATATAGAAGTAATTTCCCAGTTTCCTCTTTACCCGATACTTTACAAATTTGGAGCTAATTTTGCGTTGATGTCCTTCGTAAAATCGCTTAACGTAAAGTTTCGGCAAAACACTTGCTGATTTTCCTGGAACGAGACTGGCTTCAAACGATGATTATATTATATTATTATATGGAATTCAAAATTGTTGAAAATGGTGGTATTTTACATTCAATGCAACCGTGCATCAGTAACATAAGTATGTTAAGTCTCTTATTAATCGATAATTATAATGTTAATTGACAGTCTTAAATAAACTTCGCTTGAGTACACAACGCTAGTGCGACTCAGTTTTATTTTCTTATCCAGGCATTCTTTGACGCGGGGAAAGGATTTTCGCTGCACCATTTTTTTTTTTTGTTATGTAAATTATATAAATTATATATTATAAAAATTAGTTTAAAAAAAAAAAAATAAATTTGTTGTCATAATAAAATTGTAACATTTCCATATTCCTTATTTGGGTGCTAAAGAAAATAAAACTACGATAACATAGTATTTTAAGCAAGTGTTACTAATAAAATATTGTTGAACGAGATTTATAAAGTCTTATTTTGTCAATTTTTTAAAAATGAACGAAAATGAAATGCGGTTTAATATAAGCCGTTTTCGTTTTTTAACTGTGTTATGTGTTTTATAAATATGTTAACGTTTATGTTATTTATTATACATTGAATAAAAATAAACCATATTCTTGTAGAACCTGCCGGTAGCTTTAAGCTTGTCTCAAAGATTAAGCCATGCATGTCTAAGTAGACACGAACTATCAGTGAAAAGGCTCAAATTATCAGTTTTGGTTCCTTAGATCGTTAATAGTGACATGGATAACTGTGGTAATTCTAGAGCTAATACATGCAAATAAAACACGAACCTTATGGAACGTGTGCTTTTATTGGGCTAAAACCAAACGATCGCAAGATTGGGTAAACGCTAGATAACATGCAGATAGTATGGTCTTTTAACGACGACAGATCTTTAAAATGTCTGTAAAAATACAGGACTAATTTCCGAGACCTTGTAATTGGAATGAGTACACTTTAAATCCTTTAACTAGGACCTGTTGAAAGAGTTGAACTTGTGCCTCATACGGGTAGTAGAACTTACAATTGTGGTTAATACTATTCCGTTATGTATGTAAGGGTATTACTTGGCATTAGTATTACGACGCGAAAGGTGAAATGTATGTGTTCCATAAATACATACATAGTTGTAAGACTAACTTAAGCAAAAAAGCTGCAAAGTGGAAAATTAAAGGAGTGAATGTTTTTATGTAAGTGAAGCCGAACCTGGTAGTTTGTTCCATTATAAGGACACTAGCTTCTTAAATGAACAAGTTGCGTGATGCCCTTAGATGTCCTGGGCTGCACGCGCTTTACAATGAAAGTATTAACGTGTATTTCCTAGGCAGAGAGTTCTGGATAAACCGCTGAACCACTTTTATTCTTTGGATTGTGAACTGAAACTGTTCATATGACCTTGTCATTCCCAGTAAGTGTGAGTCATTAACTCGCATTGAATACGTCCCTGCCCTATGTACACTAAACACGTCGCTACTACTGATTGAATTATTTAGTGACGTCTCCGGACGTGATAATTGTGAGACCATGTGTGTTGCAGCTGTTAAAGTCGTAACAATGTTTCCGAAGGTGAACCTGATCATTATTGTATAATGTCCCATACCGTTAATAAATCAAATGTCAAATTTTATAACAAAATATTTTTATATAAATAAAATAAGTTCTGTTAATTTACAATTACATAAATAATTACAACTACATAAGGTAATTTTAAGTTTTTGTTATCAATAATTATTTGTTTTTATATTTTAATAAATCAACTTTGCTTGTATATGTACCATAATATGCGTGCGTTGCACAAATTTATTATTCATTATTCTTATGCGCATACATAGTATAAACGCAATAACCTAAATTCATATTGTTATACCTCTTTTCAGTTTAATGTTTTGCATATATTTATATTAATATTATTGTTTGGCTATCTTAATAGCATTTTTTCATATACCATGTTTTTATAAATTATGTAAGACTAAGACATTTTGCAAATATTTTTAGGTAATAAATCAATTTTATAGAATGAATTGATATATGTCAGAAAAATTATGAATTTTTAATTTCATTCTATAAATATATATTTGACGTAATGAAATAAACCAAACAAATCTTATAACTCTATGCGGTGGATCACTCGGATCATGTGTCGATGTAGAACGCAGCAAGCTGCGTGTCATCGTGTGAACTGCGGGACACATGAACATCGACATTTTGAATGCATATCGCAGTCCATGCTCTTATGTACTTTAATTAATTTTATAGTGCTGCTTGGACTACATATGGTTAAGGGTTGTAAGACTATGCTAAATAAGTTTCTTAAAGTAGTTATTTTTTTAAATATTTGAGCATATGTCTATTATTGGATAATAATGTGTGTGCATTTTTAAAGTGCATACACGAAATATTTATAATATTAATTTATATATGAAAATACATACTTATTCTCATTGTGCATAATTTGTATGAGAAAACTGAAGATATATACTTTCTGTTTTCAATTAAAATATTATCGAAAAATGTCTGGCAAAAAAAGAAATAGAATATAAGTATATTAATTCGGGAAGGAAAAGAAACTAAAAAGGATTTTCTGTGTAGCAGCGAGCGAAAAGAAATCAGTTCAGAGCTAAGTCTCTTTGTCTGTATGGCAAATGCGAGGTGCAGTGTACGGAACATCTATATTTTAGTATGAGAAATTAACGATTTTAGTCCTTCTTAAATGAGGCCATTTACCCATAGAGGGTGCCAGGCCGGTATAACGTTAATGATTACTAAATGGTGCTTTCAAAGAGTCGTGCTGCTTGATAGTGCAGCACTAAGTGGGTGGTAAACTTCATCTAAAACTAAATATAATCATGAGACCGATAGAAAAAAAGTACCGTGAGGGAAATGTTAAAGTCGAGAAAGTCACCCGGAATAAATAGATTTACTAGAAATCAATGCAATGTATGTAAAGTGTGTGAATGAGAGATATGAATACCTCGGAACTGTTGGGCGAGAGGATGTGTTCAACCCCTCATCTAACATATATGAAGGGGTGACTGTTCAGTTTGGTTGGACGGGTGCGTCAGATTTTGATAAGTGAATGGGGGTGGTCTGTTTGTTGCATGCGCAACATATAACATTGTTTACAGTTTATTGACTCGATATCCAGAGTTACGAACTCGGATTTAATAAAAGACAAATCGGCAGTTACGTGTGTATAAAAGTAAATTACGTAGGAATTATAGAAACATGAGTGGGTTGTACCATATTGAGAAGCTTAAAGTAAAGAATTATGATTCCTGGAGCATACAGATGCGAAGCTTGTTGGTGCATGCGAATCCATGGGAAGTAGTGTCGGGGGACTTAGAGAAGTCTGATGTGGGCGAAAATAAATAACTGCGTTGAATCGTAAGGCATTGGCAATGATCACGATAAGTGTTAAGACATCGCAGTTGGTATAAATCAAGAGTTGCACAACGTCGCAGGAAGCATCGATTAAGTTGCGCGAAGTCCATCAGCCAAGCGGGCATATTTGTAAAGTCTCGCTTTACAACAAATTGCTCAATTCTCGCATGGCGGAGGGGAAAAGTATGGCTAGTAATTTGTTCACATTTAACGAAATCGACGATCAGCTTGCTGGAGTTGGAAAAAAAATAGTTGACGAGCTCAAGGTCATTATTCTGTCTGCCAGCGTTTGAAATTCTGTGCATAAAGGTGAAGAAAGAGAGCGAGAGGAAAGAAAGCGCAGAGAAAAAGAGCGATTTCGCGCAGGTCTTCGCAGTTAGACAACGGCATAACGCTAGTGCGAAGGTCACAACAAAGAAGAAACTGAGAAATGTCGCCAGTTACGAATTTGGTGAAATAGGTCTTATTAAGGCGAATTGTCGCTTATTATTATTATTATTTATTATTATTTGCCAAAAATGAAGAAATGGAGACCGGACAGGGGAATTGCAGCTCGAGGCCAAACGAGTAGGAAATCTGTATACGTTTGAAAGTCCTCGTAACAGATGTTAAGCAGCTGTTAAGTCGGATGGCGAGTTGTTTCATAACAGATATGGTCACCTGAATTAAGATAGTTTGCGTGAAATGGCTAACAAGGCGCTGGTACGAGGAATGGAAAATGTTCACGTCTTGCAACGGGTGTCGTGTAAGACGTGCATGCTGAGCAAGGCCATTTCCGGGATCATCAGAAAGTCGAGCGCATGAACTTCTGGAACTGGTGCATACTGATGTGTGTGGCCCTTTCGAAACGAAGTCTCTTGGCGGCTCTAATTATTTTCGCACATATATTGAGTACAAGTCAAGGCGGATTTTTGTGTATTTCCTGAAAGGAAAAGGCGAGGACTTTCGCAAGTACAAAAATCTGGTAGAGCGTCAAACAGGAAGGATGATCAAGTGTATTCGCAGCGACAATGGACGCGAATATGTGAACAAAACGTTTAACGGGTTTTTGAAAACCAATGGAATTGCACGGAAATTGACGGTGGCGTAAACTCCGCAACAAAATGGTGTTGCTGAATAAGCTAATCGTACGCTTGTAGAGATGGCTAGATGGCTCATAACCTTATTGGATAAATCAGGCATGGATCAGTCACTGTGGGCAGAGGCAGTAAACACAGCGTTGTATTTACGCAATCGTGCAGCCACAAAGGCACTGATCGGGATGACTCCAATGGAAGCGTGGACTGTTAAGAAACCATCGATTAGTCATCTAAAAGTTTTTGGTTCCATTGCAGTGGCACTGGACAAGGGTCGTCATAAGAGCAAATTTAAGCCCAAAGGAGAAGAATACCGTATAATTGGTTACTCAGTGCAGGAAAAAGGTTATCGGCTCAACGATGCAGTATCCAAGTCAGTTGTCCAGTTTGAAGCGGGATGCTCACGGCCTAATAGAACGTTTTAAGGCACGACTGGTGGCAAAAGGATGCGCACAGCAGTACGGTGTTAACTACGTTGAGACGCTTTCACCGGTTGGCAGGCATGAGATTAATATTGGCGATAGCGGCAGAGCTGCAGTTTTACCTACATCAGGTGGATTTTTGTACTGCGTATCTGAACAGTGATCTAAGAGATACTGTTTACATGAAACGAAATGTTGCTGTTAAGAAAGGTATATGGATTAGATATGGATATGGATTGAAGCAATCTTTCTCTGCCTTTCTAAGCGAAAGGAAGGTAATTTTTTTAGTTTACGTTGATGATCTCCATATAGCTTGCCAATCGAAATCGGACTTATTTAGCATTAAGGCTGATATTATGAAGTACCTTGAGTGCAATGACAAGAGCCACTGGAACTGTTTCTTGGCATGGAAATTCAAAGTGAGGGTGAACTTTAAAAGATCACTCTGGGCAATGCGCAATACATCAAGGATCTTTTACGCAAGTACGGTATGGAAAGTTGCAGACCAGCAGCTACGCCATTGGATGCTGGGTACCAGATAATGGCAGCCAATGTCAAAAGGTAAATATGACATCGTACCAAGCACAAGTGGGTGAGGTAATAAGGCTGAATTTCACAAAAAGACCGAATATTTTGCATTTGGTTGCAAAGTTGGCACAACGGAACATGGATCCGCATAACGAACATCGTGCAGACGTAAAGGATTTCCTGCGGTACTTAGCGTCTACAGTGGAGCTGAAGATAAACTACAGAAAGTGTTAAAGAGCGTTCGAAGGCTATGCTGTTGCCGATTGGGCTGGCGATCAGGTTGATCTTAAATCGTATACTGGATACGTATATTTCCTTGCCAAAGAACCGATGTCATGAAAATCGGAGGAAAATTGTAGCGTAGCACTCAGCAGTTCAGAAGCTGACGACGGCGGTAGAACTAACTTTACATCATGGTAGAACTAAGCACATAGATATAAGATATCATTTCGTTCGGCAAATGGTAAATGAGGGTCAAATTGTTTTGAAATATGTTTCTTCAAATGTAATGATAGCAAATGTGCTAACAAAGAACTTGTCAAAAAGAAAACATAATGAATTAATGAGCTAGTTAAATTTGAAATTTATTGTAAGCAGTTCCAATAAAACCAAGCACCAGGCTTACAAATCCTTTTTGTTTTTGTGTACATGTAGGTCTTAATGGAGCTTTGTGTACGTTGAATTTTGTTTAAAGTTTGAAGCTACCCCACCCTGAGAATATAAAGCTTATTAAAACTCAGCCGTGCTAAAACGTCTAACCATTCCATAATTATTTGTGGAAATATGGTTGAATTCCAGGAAATGGACAGTGGCTGAACTACGACCCAAACAAAATGATAATCTCCACTAAAGGTTTCAAGCTTTATTGGAACACCTGAATGGCCTAAAAATAAAATGCAACTGTAAATGTAAGGTTAACGAAACATGTTGTCTTAAATGGGCATTGATCTCAGCCCATAAAGTACCATTGAAGAATCAAACAGCAAGATACTCGGCTTATAAAGATGATGCCGTTAAAAGTTCATCAGTAAAAATCAATGAAATACTTGAACTCCATTTTAAGAGTTTCGGATTTCATGAGCATACGGTCAATGTCTCATTATACTTCACGGAGATATGAAATGGCACATGTTGACTGAAAAGCGAGGAAATGACGTGAATTTGTCAAGGTAGTATTTTTAAATCAATATACTCTAACTAAACAAACATATTTTTCATGTATTTATATATCTTTCATATACTTTCAGGGTTGTAAATTAAATCCCGCATTTATTTTTGTAGAACATTTTTCACCCAACGATAGCATGCCTATTTAACTGGTTATATCTGTTGAAGTTAATCCCGTGGATTCCTTTATTGAAAGACGTTCACAACTCGACTCTACTGATCGTGGCGCGATTACTCCTCATCGAGTGCGCTCACGATACATCGATATTATATCGATTGTTCCAAGGGCTACCAGACTTACTAGTAGTTACATTTAGTGTTGCTTAGCATAACTTAATTTTAACACCTCTTCTCAACACAAATGTTCTTTAATAGAAATTTCACTATAAAGTTATTGACACACAATACTTTTTAGTCCTATCATGCCGCCTAACAATTTTTTGTGTTTTTGCTTATTTAGATTTTTAGTGCAAATACCTGCTATCATATTTGTTGTATCGACATATTTCATAACAATTTCATTATTTTCTACTAGTTCTCTTACAAAATGATATATTATATATCTATATGTTTACTCCGTGCATGATACATATGATTTTTAGCCAATTGTTGTGCGCTAAGATTATCGCCATTGACACACAATGGTTGATCAGTATTAAAACAACCAATTTCTTTTATTAGTCGTCTTAAATACACCGCTTCTTTTGCTGCTGAAGCCAAAGCCATATATTCCGCCTCTGTACTGCTGGCTGCATCCCTTCGCAACTAACCTCGCCTTGAATCGATCTATGTTGCCATCAGAGTTCCGTTTTAAGCTGTATACCCATTTACATCCGATAGCTTTCTTTCCAGGAGGTAGGTCAACTAATGACCATGTGCTATTAGCAATCAGCGAGTCGTACTCAAGCTGCATCGCCTTCTTCCATTCGCCCCCCCATGAGGGCTACATAGAGCCATCTTAACGTTGTCTGGAACTTCACCCTCTTCTATTGGCTGCATCACATTAAGTAGATTTTTCTGTTTTGTCGGTCTACCTGGTGCGCCTGTTCGCACGATGCGTGGTCGCCCTGGACCATATATTGGGACTGCATCATCTTCACTGCTAGTCTGTGTAGAACCAGCGTCTTCGACATCCTCAGGATCCTCGTAGTCGGTCTGCGGCATATGTGCTTGTACTTGATCCTCTATTTCAATATTGTTTTGAAATTCATTTTTCTTCCCCATTAACAAGTTTTCTTCGAATCTAACATCACGTGTTGTAACTACCTTGTTATCTTCGGGATTATACAGTCTATAACCTTTTGACGCTGTACTATATCCTACAAAAATATATTCCTTGCCTTTGGCTTTAAATTTGCGTTTTTGTGTCTTGTCAAGAGCTATGGCTAAACAGCCGAATGTTCTTAAATGTTTCACAACTGGTTTTCTGTTAAAAACCAAACTTCAAATGGTGTTGTATTTTCTAATGCTCTTGTTGTTGTACGATTCCTTATATATAACGCACATGAACATGCTTCCGCCCAAAACTTTTCTTCAAGGTCTGCATGTACTAACATACAACGTGCCATTTCTACTAACGTACGATTAAAACGTTCCGCCACCCCGTTCTGTTGCGGTGTGTATGGCACTGTAAGCTGTTGTTTTATTCCTTCACGCTGTAGATACTCTTTCAAATCTTTGTTAACATATTCACCGCCATTGTCGCTCCTAAGTATTTTTATTTTATGACCTGTTTGTTTTTCGACATATGATTTGTAGTTTTTAAAATGTTCGAAGACTTCACTTTTATTTTTCATAAATATTGCGGTTGCATAGCGTGATTTATCGTCTATAAATGTCAAGAAATATCTTGATCCGCCGATAGAGTTAACATTAAACGGCCCGCATACATCCGAATGTATGATCTCTAATAGTTTTTTCGCACGATAACTCGCCTCCTGCAAATGGTTGCGAACAAATTTTGCTTTTTAAACATGGTACACACGCAATGTTTGCTGTGGGCTGTATATTTTCCATACCCTGCACAATTGTACCTGACGATAGTTTATATAAACTTTGCAAATTGATATGGCCAAACCTATTGTGCCATTTAATCACATTATCGACACACGATATATAAATTGATTCCATCAAATTTTGGAATAAGTACAATCCGTTTTCTTTATGAGCAAAAATCACCATTTCGTTATCCACTTTTCTTTTAATACTGGCTCCTTTGTTATTAAAGTTTATTTGAAGACCGTTCTCAGCACCTTTGCTGACTGAGAAAAAGTTCGTTTGTAAGTTCGGTACATATAAAACGTCTTTTAATTTAAATACCGAATATTTAGTTTTAACACGCACGATCCCGATTCCAAGTGCTTTTATTGTTTCATTGCCCGCCACTAGCACGCTTTGTTGAGTTTCTGTATACTCTATGAAAGCCGTACGATTGTTACACATATGAGATGTGGCGCCACTATCGACACACCATACGTCGCGACGCACATTTTTATCAGACGCGAAGAGACCACTACTCTGTGACACACACATATTCGAATGTTCGTTTTGAGTTTTCTTATCTTGTTTCGGCGTCTGTTCATCTCTTTGCTGATTATAACTGTATTTGCTTGCCCGACATGCAGCTGCAAAGTGACCGCGCTTCCCGCACACATAGCATTTACCGTTATTACTGTTTCGTTTTTGTTCCTTTTTGCCAGCCCCTTTTTGTTTTATCATGTATGCTTGCTGTGCTCTGTTTTCGTCATTGGTTTCATTTTTACGTTCTGCCTCTTCTAAAAGTTTATTGCGCATTATGGTGAAATTAGGCAGTTCATCGCGTATTTCCATTGCTATTACGAAATTTTCGTAAGTCTTTGGTAGGCTTGATAATAATATTATTACCACGATTTCGTCACCGAGCGAAACACTAACTTCTTTTAGTTTATCAACTACACTTTTCAAACTCGTTTATGTACGTAATAATGTTCTCACCGTCTTTGAGTTTTAAATTTAATAACTTTTTATACAAAGACACTTTTCTTGCTGGTCCCCTTGGCTCATGAATTTCTTTTAGTTTTTGCCAAGCCTCTGCAGATGTATTGCAGTTTTTTATGTAGTTTATCTGTGTTGATTTCACTGACAATGTAATTGTCGCTAATGCCTTTTGATCAGCCTTTTCCCAGTTGCCGCTGTCTCTTTCTGGCTTCACTTCAACACCACTTGCTATTCTCCATGCATCAGCATGAATAAGCACACTCCGCATTTGGACACACCAAATATCATAGTTTTTTTCATCCAGCTTGTCTATTGAGTACAAGTTATTCGCCATTTTTTCCGCGTAAATTTTTGACACACAAAAATTGTTTATTTTGACACACAAACTTATTGTTTATTGGACACACCAATCACTTAGTCTTTCTTAATCTCTGGGTCTTTAACCTCTGGATCTTTTTTTTAATCATCCTCTGGGCCCATAACCTGTGGATCTTTTTTTTTAATCCTCTGGGCCCATAACCTGTTGAAGTTAATCCCGTGGATTCCTTTATTGAAAGACGTTCACAACTCGACTATACTGATCGTGGCGCGATTACTCCTCATCGAGTGCGCTCACGATACATCGATATTATATCGATTGTTCCAAGGGCTACCAGACTTACTAGTAGTTACATTTAGTGTTGCTTAGCATAACTTAATTTTAACAATATCAACTATCCCATCAAAAGGCATATCCTTCGTTTTAAAAAATTATAATCGTTGTTTAGATGTACCTTTGGTTGTGTGTGCACAACTTAGTGAGAACGTTATAGCAACGATACTTACACCTGATATTTATATAACATAAATAGTAGAAGAGAATAGTTATCTAAAAACAAACATTTTACATATCTGCCAAAATATTTTGGACAATGATTGAGTAAAGAATCATTGTCATTCAATTTACTTATATAGGGGAGTAGCACAAAATATTTGCAATATTAGTTTCAAAAATTTGATCCCATTTGTTCGTTAGGGAATTTAAGTAAGTTGATATTATTAATTAAATTATTAATTCTTAGATACATTCTGATAAGTGAGAAAAATCTTAGATACTGTTACTATTAATCTAGGTATAGAAAGCTTTAAGAGCTTTAAACTATTTTTTATTTATATGATAATGTTCATCTAATACGTAGCAAGAGAGTCTTTCCGTACAAGTATGCCCCGAGGAAATAAAATAAAACATTTTACATGGAATTGTATCTTAAGACGGATTCTTTTTTACTTGCAGATGTATTCTATTCCCATCCATTATTATACAATATTAAAGACCATCAAGATTTAATTATTAACTGAGATTGAAATTGGTGTTCGTGGTGGTGTTGTCGGTTCAGTGCTATATGCGCTGTTCAAAAGCCAACTATATGTATATGGATAATCATGATAGCACTAAACGTTCAGAGTTGCTGATGTATTTAGATGCTAACAATTTCATATGGTTGGGCTATCTTTTTCTATATTCTGGCTTCAGATAAATGCTAGAATAATGCATTTGACATTTCATCTATTGCCGAAAATTCAAAGTTTGGATACAAGAAACCCGTCGATGGTGGGTTTTACTTACTGTCCCTCCTCAGTGATTTCGTTCTCTTCTAGTTTTCGCTTCAAGTAGCTGTTGTTTTTTTAATTGCTCTCCTCGTCCTCGAAATTCTTCTCTTCTCTTCTCTTCTCTTGTTCTTAAAACATCTGCTTGATCCACACTAACTATTCCTCCAGTAGCAAACGTAAATCAATTAAGTTTTCATCATTATTTTCATATAGTTGAACAGGTTTTGAATGTTTCTTGACATCCTTTAAATGAAACAGTTCTATTTAAAACCCTATTTCATATTTGAGTGCATTTGTTTCTTACATACATAAGATATCACCAGTAGGTTCCAAAGCCGGTACAATTTCCGGATTCCGCTTGCACAATTAAAATACAATTCGGTTTTTTGGAATTCGAAGTGGGCGTGTCCTTCAAATTCTTTATCGATCTGTGAGTTATTCTGGAGTTACTAATAACATATTTTAAAAATGTCGTGACTAGCTTACAAATTGTGTAAGATATTCGTGTTTCAGAAATACAGCGCCGCCTGTGTGGTCGTGGACTAAAATTTGTCAATTTGCCTATCTTTAAAGGTTATTACCAGTAAGTTACTTGCCAAGTTTTGTGACGCTATCTTTCAGATTGTACGGATTTACACTTTTCGAAATGTCAGCTTTGACAATTATGAGCGCAAGTATCTATATAACTTATCTATCGGCTTTATAATTTTTCATTTTAATTTAGTTTGCTTAATTTTTATATATGGTTAATATAAGGTTATAAGGTTAATATATGTAATCCACGTGTAAGATTAAAGTTTTCACTAGTGTTCAGCTCAATATTCTTGTATATATAATGAGCCCATTTTTTTATTTATCAGCTTTTTCTCATAAATTATTTCATTCGTTTGAATATAGTCTTCTTTACAAATTGCAGCAGATTTAATATTACTCCTTTCGCTTGATGCAAACGAATAAAACTCTCTTTGTAGCTCCTCTTTGCAGTACTCTACAATATTTACTAGATTTAATTTATTTCAATTTAATGCTACTTAGTTATTCTTCCTATTCTTATTTTATTCATAAGCTGATTTGCTATTTCATTTCCGATTTTCTGAAAAGATTGCATAATTGGTTTAAACGTTTTATCTAGCTGATATTCATTAAGGGCATCACCTAATTTAATGTTTGAACATGTTCTCTTAGTATGTTTTTTGTTTTCGTCAATTCTTTATAAAAAATTCTAATCCATTTCTAAATATAAAACCATAAGTTATAAGGCGAAAATCACCTTTAAAGGTAGTTTTCGATTTTGAAGCGGATTGATGTACTTTATTATATTGTTAATCGCTGCAACAATGCGCGCCCTCTGATCAAACTAAAGATATATTGGGTATATGTAGCTGTTGTATACTACAATACAATACTACAATAAGGACATAGTGTCCTGTGTATAAAAAAGGTTTAAATTGTTCTACTTTTATAATATATTTTTATATTTTTTCTGCTGCACGAATTTTCTGCGATTGACTCGAAAACGGTATCATCAGGACTATTTTTCTTGACACAATTATTTTGCATCGACGCGGGAATCGTTCTGCGATATATTAATATTTGCCATTTGATGAGCGCAGCGGTAGAGATTTTATTTGAGTGCGTGAGTGCGTTCCAAAAATGAAACAGTGTCATTACGCATTTCTCAAATTAAGCCATTTGCCATCCTAACTCGTTGAAAACTCATGAGCATAACAAATGTTTCGGCATTAAATTTAAATTGTGTCATAAATGTTGAAAATATCGAATGCTCAATTATATATTAAACCGAATCTCAGCTTAGTTTCAGTGCAATTCGTAAACATGTTTGGATTCAACAAATTTGAAATCTAAAATTTATGAAGTCAAATTGTCTGTACGTATCGCCCATATTACCAATACAGGTATGACAATATTACGGTAATACTTTGAAATCTGAATTAGAAGAATAGTTACAAACCCAAAATCATATATTCTTTAAATTGAGGGTAAAAAAACAAGATATAAATAATTGATTTTAATAGAATGATATTTATAAAATATGTAATAAAATGCATGCTAATAAATTATAATGAAAGTATATTGTTGAAAATTATATTATTTTACATTCAATGTAACCGTACATCAATACTTAGGTTAAGTCTCTCGTTAATCGATAATTATAATGTTAATAGATAGTCTTGAATAAAGTTTGATTGAGTACACAACGCTGGAGGGACTCAGTTATATTTTCTTATCCAGGCATTCACTGACGCGGGGAAAGGCTTTCGCTCCAATAGGTTATGAACCCAGGTCGCGTGGCTTGATAAGATTGTTTATAGATTATTTGACTCGATATCCAGAGTTACGAGAGTAGTAGGGGAATGGGTATTCTATGACAGGAAGTGACGTCACTTCCAACATTTTTTTTTTTTTGCTCTTCTATCATTTGACAAATCATAACATGTTGGAAGCCGCAGCAGCGGCGTCAGCAAAAACACCAGCAGCAGCTCCAAAAAATCTATGCGAATGTTTATACTTTAATCTTTCATCTATCGGCAAATGATTAAAGTGTAAACATTCGCATAGATTTTTTTTGGCTCTTCTCCCATTTGACAAATCATAACATGTTGGAAGCCGCAGTAGCGGCGTCAGCAACAACACCAGGAGCAGCGTCGCCGAAAATTCCAATGCTTCAAGCGCAACATTTTTTTTTTTTGCTCTTCTCTTATTTGACAAATCATAACATGATGGAAGCCGCAGCAGCGGCGTCAGCAAAAACACCACCAGCAGCTCCAAGAAATCTAAGCAGCAGCGTCAGCATGTTGGACGCCGCAGCAGTGGCGTCAGCACCAGCTGCAGCTATATCTATATGCGAATGATTATACTTTAATCTTTCATCTATCGGCGAAAGATTAAAGTGTAAACATTCGCATGGTTTTTTTTTTGTTCTTCTCTCATTTGACAAATCATAACATGTTGGAAGCCGCAGCAGCGGCGTCAGAAAAAACACCAGCAGCAGCTCCAAGAAATCTAAGCAGCAGCGTCAGCATGTTGGACGCCGCAGCAGCGGTTTTCCAGTTTTCTCTTATATGATACAAAGTAGTGACAAGCACAAGTATCAACTCCATCTATAGCGTCATTTGAGGACCATGAGCACACCGTCAAGTGCTTTCCATATTTTGATTGAATTAGACGATAGTTTTCATACTCCATGAAAAATTCTCGATATTCCTCCAACAATTTGGAATGCTCAGGAAATAGCACATCATCAAA